>OZ035953.1:10231495-10478619 GCA_964034955.1 Orchesella flavescens | reverse complement strand
CGTACATTTACAGACTACTTAATTAATTTCTTTGAAAGAAGGAAATGCTATGAAGTAGGAATGCCACGGGCTAAAATAAAAGCACTTGAGCCCCCGATTTACACAATTCAATTGAGCCCCTGATTCCCCTGCGGCTAGGGCTGCCTTCATTTCTAAATTGTTCCTATGGGAGAACGAACATGGTTAGTAGACGCTGAATTAGGCGATGAACGATTTGGAGATTTAATTATTGTTTTGAGATCACTAGTAGAAGTACCTTCCTTAGAATACACTTTGGGATAGCAAAATCGTTGTTGTTTGCCGACGGCAATAATAAATAAATAATAAATAAATACTAAAAAAATGTGACCGTTAAAAATTTTCAAACTTTGCGCCAGCCCCGTATGTTACAAAACTCAACATATTAGTTCATAATCTTATAGCATACGTCAAAATAAACTCATTAAAAAAACTTCATCGAAATCGGTCGACCAATTCCTGATTTGAGTCTAAAGGTTTTTTGTCAGTTAACTATTTTTTTCATTCAAGCATGATCAAGCATCACTGTGGTCCACCCAGAACCTCAATATGTGGTATACTTCCATTTGCACTTAAACTATATGGAATACCGCGTCGGGAGTGGTAAAGGTCGACTCCTCTCGTGATTTCTGATAGGGTGTTTCTCTTAGAATTCCAAATTATCATTCCTGGAGGGAGTTGGGTCGATCCTTCCATATGGGACCTATGAGGACCAAGATCCTTCCAAGGCATTTTTAGATTTGCACTTAAACTATATGGAATACCGCGTCCTGAGTGGTGCAGGTCGACTCTTCTGTTAATTTCTAATAGGGTATTTGCTTCAGATTGTCAAATTTGTATTCCTGGAGGCACTTCGACCAACTCTTCCAAAAGGTCTCATATCGGATTGGGTCGCCACGCTACATTTGCCAATATCTCGAGAAGTATACAACATATTGAGTTTCTGGGTACACCACAGTGATGCTTGAGTAATGCTTGATTATGTTTGAATGAAAAAAATAGCTGAAGGACAAAAAACCTTTAGACTCAAATATCTCAGGAATTGGTCGACCGATTTCGATGAAGTTTTTTTAATGAGTTTATTTTGACGTATGCTATAAGATTATGAACTAATATGTTGAGTTTTGTAACATACGGGGCTGGCGCAAAGTTTGAAAATTTTTAACGGTCAAATTTTTTTAGTATTTATTTATTATTTATTTATTATTGCCGTCGGCAAACAACAACGATTTTGCTATCCCAAAGTGTATTCTAAGGAAGGTACTTCTACTAGTGATCTCAAAACAATAATTAAATCTCCAAATCGTTCATCGCCTAATTCAGCGTCTACTAACCATGTTCGTTCTCCCATAGGAACAATTTAGAAATGAAGGCAGCCCTAGCCGCAGGGGAATCAGGGGCTCAATTGAATTGTGTAAATCGGGGGCTCAAGTGCTTTTATTTTAGCCCGTGGCATTCCTACTTCATAGCATTTCCTTCTTTCAAAGAAATTAATTAAGTAGTCTGTAAATGTACGGGTAATGTCGTTTTCCTGAATTGTTTCATAGCATCGTTTAACCATACGTCATATTTAAAAAAATACTATTAGGTACATATTTTTTGTGTTGAAATTAATATTTTTTGAGTTTACAAACTCCAACGGGAAAGTGTTGCAATGTTACTGTTATGTGAAGGCTTTTTTTATTTTCATATTAAAAAACAATGTGTATTTCGCAATAAAGGCTGTAATACCAAATTAATTTTGCAATACATAAACAATAATTCTTACGTACGACTATATTTTTTTTTCATGGTTGTATCACTCAACTATTACTTCTCAAATATCATTTTCAGTCCCTGCAGTCTTCTACACATTCTACAACCTACGACCCAAGGTATTATATTTTAGGGCAGACTTTTCCCCACAAAAATAAATTGAAAACTAGGAAATGTCCATAGCATCCACATTAATTTCTTAATTGTTATTCTATTTTTCGGCCAGTGACCTACTCAATCAAAATGAGCGATAGCGGAAGAGCAAGTAGCGGTGACTCGGACTCCGACCTCGATCTGAATTTGACGAAATGGGGCCTGGGACTTTCAATTCGAAGTGAGCACTCTAGCGAGTCAAGGGAGGAGCCGGAGTCTGACCGCCCTTGCAGCGGCGATGATGGTGTCAGCTGCATAAAAGATGCTGCCAAGATGGAAAATGCGAATGACGAGGACAAGCAAGGTGTTATAAATGAGGAGGCTTCATTTTTTGAGGGGGTGGAGAAGGTCGTGGAAATCTGGTTCGGAACAGTGAACGGAATTGAACGAGTTACGAACTGCGATCTCCGTCAAATTCCCAGGTGATTTAGTATATTCTGATTTGATATTTTTTTTCTTTGGCCTTGAAATTGTGTGTAGACATTCATAAGTGACGTCATTGTATAATGAATTATTTGCCTGATATGATGGGTTACATTGATTTCCAGACACATGATTATGGAAATGCTGGATCTGGTTAACTGCAAGATTATCAGCTCTGTGTCAAATGAGAATGTTGACGCTTACTTGCTAAGGTAGAAGAAAGTTTCCAAGCTTTTATCGAATATTTTCATTCTAATCATTCTTGATTCTTTGCATAGTGAGAGTTCATTGTTCGTGAGCGAAAGGCGGATGATCATCAAGACGTGCGGGACAACTACCCCTCTTGACTGCCTCAAGTTTCTCTGGAAGCTTGTTCAAGACTACACTGGATTTGATTGCATTCAAGTAATTACAATGTTACCTATTTGGTTTTAATTATTTTTGGATATTCCTTGACGGCTTGTCCTTTTTATTTTAGGATATTTTCTATTCTCATAAAAACTATAAGCGGCCGGAATTACAAAGGCTGCCCTACGGAAAGATAGATGATGAGGTTTCCATCCTGGATAAGTTTTTGGAGGGGGCGGAAAGCTCCTTGTACTGTCTTGGTAATATGAATAAGGATTGTTGGTATTTATACGCATACCATCATCACTTGACAGAAAATTTAAATGTACCGGATCAAACGTTGGAGATTATCATGACCGAATTGGATCCAAAAGTCATGGAGATTTTCACTGAAAATGGGTCCAAAGATGGAAAGGATGCTACTGAGGTACATCAAAATATTCCAACATTTAATTCCAGAAATTACAATTAGATGGGAAGGCATTAATTTTAAATATTTCAACAGAAATCCGGTATCAACCGACTCATTCCTGAAATGATCATGGATGACTTCTTGTTTAAACCTTGTGGTTACTCCATGAATGGGATTATGAAGGACGTGAGTTAAATAAAATGAAAAGCTTTGTAAACTTCGAATCAATAGGAGTTGACACTTTTTTAAATTTTAAATTGACAGGGATCTTACATGACCATTCACATCACCCCAGAGGCGGAGTTTTCCTTTGTGAGCTTTGAAACGAATGTTGCAATGAGTTCATACAGGAAATTGATTGAAAACGTTGTGAATGTGTTCCAACCAAGAAAGTTTATGGTGAATTTTTTCGCCAATAAGGTAAAACTTGTGGTTGATTTATTGCGTTTTCACAATTGACCAGGGCTTAAAATGCATTCATTTGGTTGCAGGCGAGCGAAGGATTTAATGCTCACCAAGAAATGAGAGAGGTCGATATGATTCAGGATCAGTGGATCTGCTTGGATAATCAGTATTGTCAGCTAAAGAAGAGCGATCTTACCTATGCGATGTACTCCAGGGCACCAAATTAAAATCTACGGACGAATCGCATTTTGAGTTTTTTCCTAAAATTAGTATCATTAATCTTGTTTTATAGTAATTTGTTGCTGGACAGTTAGTTCAAACTTTAGCGTTAAATATCCAACCATCTCGGTCTACTTTTTTGAAGCAAAGATAGTGAATTATACCTTAAATCATGCATAAGACTAATAAGGCAATTTTTTACTAATTAACAGCAGCGTGTCAAATTCAATCGACATTTTGCGATTAAAAAGCAGTATGAATAAAAAATATATTAATAAACAGATTTTGTGAATAAACATTTTTGAGTTTTAGGTGATTATATAAAAAATAGATTTACACACGTAGATTTCCAGTGTTATGTAAAATATCACGTCATTAGCAAAATGGTTGTGAACATGCATGTCACTAGGAAAACGGATATGTAAAAATGGGCGTACATAGAAGAACATGTGTGTGCGCAGTTGTTCAAATTTAGTATACAAAATAAAGTGAATTTAATTAGTGAATTTAACGCAAAAGGGAAACCAGTAACATGTACGAAGGGATTATCAGAAATGTCCGGTCAACTTTGATTACGATTATCTCAAAGAGGACTTCCTCAAATACAATGTTCTGCATATCCTCTGAAAGATAAAGATTATGGCTTTGAATGATGTGTTGCTTGTAGTAGCAGTCATTTGCTTTGTAGAGTTAGAGCTGGAAACGTAAACGCGAATGTTTTTTACAACGCAAGATATTCGTGCGCAGATGAAACTGCATTTTTGAAGAGCCTTTCTTCGCCCTTAATTAGAAAGGAGCTTCAAAAAGATGGTTTTGATCCATTGCCAGTGCGATCAACTAATATTGAGTGGTGCAAGCGATTTCGTAGTGGTGACTCATCGCTAGAAAACAAGACAACCCCAGGATGACCTTTAAGTTTGACTGACGACAGATACGTAGCTAAAATGAAAGCTGTTGTTGAAAAGGACAGACGACTCCTGTTGCGGGAAATAGCAGAAAAGGTCAATATAAGTGTCATGTCAGTGTTGAGAATTCTACATTTGACTTTGGGTCTATACCTTCGCTGTGCAAGGTGGATTCCCAAACTGCTCACACATCAACAAACGAAATTTAGGTGCAAACAATCCAAGAAAATCTCAACCTCCGTTCTCAGGATAGAGATTTTTTCTGGGGCAAGGTGTGACTGGGGATGAAAGTTACCTTCATCCCTATCTGGCAGAGACTAAAAGACAGTCATCACAATGGCTCCCAGCTGGTTCACAACCCCCTTTAAAAACATGTTTAAAAAAGTGTATTTTCATAGCTTGGACGTAGAGGCCCAGCATTCTTCTCTACTGGCATTTCGGCTCTTGAGAAAAGGTGGAAAAATTGTGTGTAAGTTGGGGGAGATTATGTAGAAAAAATTGAATATGTCAAGTCGTTATAAAATGAGAGCAAAATAAAGTTGACCGGACATTTCTGATAATACCTTCGTATGGCAATGGCCAGAAATTTAAATACAATTCTAAGAAATTCAACGATTCAATTAAATTTAGCATTTATTAGACATTTCGGCAAGGAATGCATATTGCGCAGTTAAAGAAAATCAAATGTAGAATATCTAAACGATTTATGATTTCGAATTCGACTAAAATAATATATAGATAGCAGGCCTATATCAAGAAAACTAGCATGTGGCATGAATCGTCGGTTTTGGCAATTCATACAAAGTTCTATCTGACATGGAAATTTATACTAAGTACTTGACGGCTAAACGTCATGAGTGTGGCAGACTTGGATATAGCAACAACATATTTATGGGCATTTAATATCTAAGAATGTTTGGATACAGGGGACTGGGGAATTTCCATACACCGGCCCGAAAAGTACCAAACGCCCAATGTGCCAAATCAGACACCCCTACAGACAATTTTGGCGAGCTTACGCAGGCATTCAGTTACCTTTTGGCATCTTTGTAGTGGATACTGTTTAAGAGTTTTATTCACCCGAAACGTGACGTCGAGATTTTTCAGTCATGCCAACCTGACGTGATTGTTGTACATATTAGATATGTTTCATAAAAAATGTTTGAAATTCAGATGAATGAATGATAAATCATTTTGCAAGGATTTTGATCAAGCCACCTTAAGAAAACGACTACTTGTAACGCTATTGAGCATTCAAAAGTACTATTTCAAAATATAATTTAGTGAAGGAATTTAAAATATATCGTATTTACGTCTATAAGGTGATGATAGACATACGATATATTTTAAATTTCTTCACTAAAATAAATTTTGAAATACTACTTTAATATAATGATAACATGATCAACTACTGCTCTAGCCATTCTATTCAGTATACGATTTTAGAAATGCCATTTCTAATCACCAAAGTGACCGCAAGGATGGTTTTAGGACCTTTATAGGATACTCTAAGAATTCGAAGGGACCTTGAGGCAGTTTTTACACATTTCTGTTGCTCAATTTTAAGTAATTGACCTTCTTGCAATCCAATTTGTAAAAAGTTTTTGAGTATTTTTCTCAAACAGTTGGTCAAAATTGATATTTTTTGGCATTTTATTTCGAATTGCTACACATTTCTAACGTTTTTACATTAGGATGCTCTAAACAGGGTCAGGATGCTCTTTTAATTTTGGATGCTTTTATGCTATCTCAAAAAACTAAATTGCACAGTTGAAATCCTCACAAAAATAGCTACTAGAAGGACCTAGCGACCATAGGTGTATTGTGGCATCCATTTAAACGTGTACTTAAAAACTACCTCCGTAAACCATATGAAAATGAGATACCAGCACATAGTATTTCTGTACCTTTTATTAGATAGGTACCACATAAACAAATGAAAACGACAACCTTTTATTAGATGCTTTATTATACATAATTATGCACACTAGAAGATATTTTTAGGCTACTTCATAGGTTGTATGGTGAATAACACAAACTGCAGCTACGTGGCTGTCCGTCTTTGTCGTATTTGATCATATATAAGATAAAGTTTTTACAAGATGCTAAGAATATTAATGCCTACGTAATTGTACTTTTATTAAACAAAACCATGGGAAAGAACGCATGCACTATATATTTATGACTTTTCGTGTCTATGTCACGTTTCGTTCATTTTATTGAAGGTATACTATGTATGCATTGTATGCTGTATGTTCATTTAACTCTCCATTTTGAGCCTTATCAAGGTAACATTGTTATAGTTTCCAATCTCTTTTGAGTATAACTTTAACTTTAAAATTTCAACCGTTACGATATTGTTTGTCACAACCAGTTAATGAGTTAAGTATCATATTTAAATTATAAACAATTAATTATTTTACGTACCATTTAATGAATAAAGGATGCATATACGATTGACGTTAAACTTGCTAAATACTAAATGAAAAACTTCTCCTATGCAATTCAATGCTACCAAACCAACTAAGTCACAGAAGCTAATGTAGGGCTCTTATCAATTCAATTTATTGATATTGGAATTTAAGAGACAATCGACATTTGCAATCTTTCTCAGCAACTATCAAGAAAGAACGTTTATCTGACATGCGTTTGATTTAACTAACTAACTCCGTAGGTATACAGATGAGTTCGAGGAAATATGAATGTCAAGCACAAGAATTTGTTTATTTCATAACTTAATATTAGGATAAATGATCAGGTTGGTCTGAGGGGATAGCTCATAGACTACTAAGCACCTGCAACAAGTGTAACAAAAATCTACATAAGTAGTAGGTATTGAAAAGTGTACCAGAACATTATATGCACATTGTGAAAAGTTGAAATAATCTGTAGTAACTGGAGAGAATCTCTGTGCCTGGAGACTGGAGAGAATATTTATGAAAACATATGGTTCTCTCATCTCATGCGATGATATTCAAATATACTTACAGTTTGGTCAAATATTTTTTGGAATCGGTTATGTAACTATTTAAAACTCTTAACATTGTAATTGTTATGCGCAATCTTTAAAAATGATGTATGTGACGATATCCTATAAATAGTTGGAAGATTTCTATTTAAATGTTACATTTTTGCCATAAAAGGTACAATATTCATATGTGGCTTATTTCCTATATACGTATGGTGCTGATATCGCATTTACATATGATGCATTATATTTGTCCCGTGTATTGTTTGGGATGCCCTTAAGATGCTTCGGATGCTTTTTGGTCGCTTTACTAATCACAATTCAGCTACGTAACAAAACAATTTTAAGTGGAGACAGTACCAACCATTCCTTTGTTTTCTGAAATACAGTTCAAACTAATACAAAGGATTTGTAAAACAATAGCGTTCTTTAGAAACGATTGTCTCTAACTTGGTCAAGGCTACTTGCGTCTGGCGTGTTAAAATTTTTGATACTTTGCTTCAAATTTGAGACGTGACAACTTGCATATTTTGCATTGCTATTCATAAGCTGACTAGACTGGGCGATTCTCCCATTTTCTTATTTCTCTAACAAAGGAGCTATTTTCTGTTACTGGACAAAAGAAAGATGAAGGACAAAAAGATTTTATTTTACTGGGTAAGAAAATGTAAACAAAATTGGCCTGAATACAAAATATGGTGACTTAAACTAATAAATCGTTTGTTTTATTTTTCCAGGCTTGCATTAGTGCAACTATTTTGCTCCTATTTATTGTCATCAACACATCACTTCTTGTGAAAGTACGATCCCGAGTGAATGAAGATTACGAGGAATCCTATGAGAATGGATCAAATACCCGAAATTGCAGCAACGAAAGTATTCCAGAATCTAACAGTAGCAATATTTCTAGTGAAGTATACATGAATGGAAGCAACAGCAACATAAACAGCAACAAAAGTTCAATTGACGCCTACAAAAACGGAACCAACGAAAGTTTGGGCGAGGCCTACATTAACGGAAGCTTTGCTAATCAATTGAAAAAAGGAACTGGAGCCCCGTTTCCGAAGATACCTGAATTGAAAATAGCCAGTAGAATCCTTTTTACACTTTGGGCATCTAATATTTTTGCGGCTGTCATTGCTATACCACCCTTGTTGACTGGTATTATATACATTCGTGAATTGGATTCGGATTGGACTTTTTCTGAGGAAGTTAGGTTTCATCGCCTTGTTTTCAAGCATGTTGCTCTCCAACTTGTCGTCCTCCCGTTGGCTATTGGAGCAGGGTGGGTAGCAGTTTTTGCACCATACGCGACCATAGGTTCTTCCGATCATATCCTAATCTTTTATGCGGCTTCCTGTGCATTTGCATACTTTGCAGATCTGGTCACCCAACTCTTCCTGAAGGACTTGGAGAGAGTAAGTGGAATCAAGGATATTTTTGTAAACTCTATGGGTGGAAAGGTAATTGAACAGTATTTAAATAAAATGTTCACTCCAACACGAGACTTCTTGGAGGAAGTTCACCGCGAGTTTCTTGAAAAGTTCCCCTACTTTAGTGACTAATTGGCTTAGAAATATCATTTTTTCAATATAGTTTTCCAACAGTTCAAGGTAATCAAATTGTATTTTAATGTAGAAAAACAATAAATTGGAATAAAACGTAATGGTATGTTTTATAAAAGACAATTTATTTAAGATTCTTTATTGCAGGCGCATCTTTTAAGCTCGAATACAAAGATATACATCCTCAATTTCTACTCAACTACACAAACAAAAACCTTGAATATCATTATAAGGAAAATGGTATCAGAACGCGAAGAAATATTTAATTTACGTACACATAATGTCTGAGGATAAGCAAATACAAGTTCATTGTACTCCATGTCATTTATCTTCTACCTCGTAAAAAGATTCCTTCAGTCAGAAGTTTTTAGTTTAGTGTACAGATTTAACTTGCTGGTATTAATTTTTCCATGGTTGCTAATCCCGTAAGATTAGCGACAAAAATGCTACGAATTACGAATGTATTTAGTTACTATGCATGACAATAAGCTACAATTTGGTCATTTTAGCATGTTATAACTAACTAGTCCAACTCGAAAACGACAAAATATTAGCATTAGAGTATAAGAGTTCTTTTCACATGGCATATATCTTCGATTAATTTAGATCGTCGTCAGCAAACGTGAAAATTGATGCGCGTCATTTCCTATTTTGTTTTCATTTACTGGCTTGTGTTCGTGGGAATAATGATTGTCGGATGAGAAAATGCTTGGACCCCACAGAGAAGCGATGAGCAAGGAATGAGAGTTTTGCGTGAGTAAAACAAAGGGTCATACGAGTAAACAAAAGTTTTAACCTGATAATTGTAATATTTCGTAATTTCATATAAATTGTATTCTCTCTTTTATCTATTAACTTTAGACTTAAAGTACATTGCTTTACTAGTCTCACTTTTATGTTTGTCATTTTACTTGACTTTCTCAAAAATATTCACTCTCATATTTCGTCGAGCATTAAATTATCTAGAACCCATCAAATTAAATTGAACCAGAGCAGGGTTTTTCTAGTAGTCAAGGTAATTTCTAGGTTAGTGGCGTGGCGACTGTTGGTAATAATGAAGGTGGAATGGCGAGCGTGGTTAGTATTACTAAAGTAGTCGTAATTCTGCAATAATTGGTTTGGCATTGGTTTGTAAAGAGTACGTTTAACCTTTGTTGGTCAACGGTGATGCTGAGAGAGGAATGGATGATAAGTGATTTTCCAGTTAAAGGTGTATGCCATTTTACTAATCCGGGGGAAATTGAGACTGCATTAAATATTATCATGGAAGATTTTGATTCAGAATCATCTGTCACTTCTGCTCATTTATAATGATCATGTCATGATGGAGAGCATTTTTCAGAAATTATAAATTATTTTGATTAATAATGAGATTCAGCAGATCCTAAGTGATCCTAAGTGACATATCTCTTCCCAGAAAAAACTATTCCGTGACAAAAGTAAACTAACTTCTGGAAAGGTTTATGTAGCTTTTATGCGTATTACCAATGAACCAAAACTTTCTCGCCAACAAAGTAGAACATTTCATTCTCAACTTCCTAGCTGTTATGACTATCCTTCGAAAATTAAAAGTATTCAGTTAAGTATCATGGAAGCAATTATATTTATACAAGCGAGCGCAAGCAACCATTTATTTATATGAATTTTAATAATAGGAAAACAACCACTATATGCGAATATCGATCAAATATTATTCAGTAACCCATAATAAACTAGTGGAAAGAATAACGCACAACAGCAAAAAGTTTTATACAAAACTTGATTGTCAAACACATCAAATCAGACCTCAGAATGCAATTGACTATCATCCGACTAGAAAGATAAGTATTATGGCAACAAAATATTTAAGATTCTGCTATACTTTAATAAACCTGGTAACAGAGGAGTGTAACGAACTAGCCATTTAGGGGTTGTAAAAGTAAACTGATGACATTTGACACTTAAGATGACATCCCAGATAAGTGCGCATGTCATGGTTGTCTGTCTTCTCTAATATTGTGCTATGATGGCGTATTTGAAATTTATAGAAAGGGAATCCGTATTTGAAATGCATAGCAAGAGATTCCGTAGTTGAAATGCGTAGCAAGAGATTCCCTACTTGTAATGCATGCGGTATACCTGATGCTTGAAAAGGGAAAGGTTATCATGAGATTTAACCCTGAAAATAACATCACAGATAAGCGTACATAGTACCATTGGTCTTCTCTCGTGATTAGCTTTCGAATGATATGCTACACGGTATGCCTTACGTTTCAAAAAGTTATGGGGTATGACCTTTCCCCTCCAGGGGTAACTCCGATTTGGCCCATAAATGAACTTGATTCCTCATTTTATCTAAGCTATCGATGTGCGTAAACAGAGTTGAAAAAAGTCAAAGCGTTCTCGAGTTATCGTGCCCCCACACGGAACGACTGGACAAAGCTATAAACTAGCAATACATTGCTAGTTAATAAAGAACCCAATACCAATAGTCAACGAGGATACATCAGTCAAAAGGGCGTACTTGTTTCGGTTCACGTCAAAACCTTCCATGTAATTACCTACACGAGTTAAAGAGTATGATAAATGCAATTTAAAAAAAAAGAAAATGCTTCAAAAATTAATTGATAACTTACGGTGGAGGTACTCCATGAAGCGTAAAAAACCATTAATTGCCATGCCAGAGTCGTGTGGTAAGCAGCATGTAATTGAGAAACTCAATAACGCAGCTGACAGTCCCAAAACGTATACCATTGTTAAGTTGAACTCATCGAAATTTTGGGAATTTGATAACCTAATGAGGTTGACTGCTATTGCTGAATGCCACAACAGAAATAAAGTGTTGATTTTTTGATGCAGCATTGTCCTTCTTTCTACGTTTAATTTGTTAATAGTTCGATTAAAACCAAACGGACTTGCTCCAAACCGTTTGAGTAATACTGCTGATCTTCCCAAAATCTTGTAAAATATATTACTAAAAATGCTCTAAGGTTTAAAGAATGTCCGAGTAAAACAATTTAATAATTTTGCTTTATGATTGACTTTCAATTAATTAATCCTCTAATGCTTGAGCTTATGGGTATCCAAGGGTGGGTAATTAATGATTTTTTCTTTGATTAAAGATTAAAATTAATTTTTCTTGTACTTTGATTATTGATCGACCTGCTATGAAAATTGAATTTGAGTATTGATTAAATTCATGTTGCCGTTTAGATTACAGATTCTTTAAACAAACTGTTGATTAAAAATTCGCAGATTTAAGGTGAGTTTTATGAATTCGTAAACAACACGATTACGGTTGTTGTGATTCAAATTTCAATTATTTTGTTTTAAGCACTTTCCATACTGTTCATATGGTATGAAAGTTGATGAACTGATAAGTACTTAAATTCGAATTTTATAAGAAGCAGATTATTGATCACAATATATACATAGTACAGATTCAATAATCTGTACTATTATAAATTGATTATAGACATGCTTGGCTTAAGTTGTTTAGTCTTCGTGAGTTTCAGTTCACGTTTTTCACTATTATATTACTTTACACTGTGATATATTCATTCCAAATTTCCACAAAATAGAATGATTGTATTTTGATTCAATTTGAAATAATGGAAGAATTAAACCACCCAGCTGCAAATGTTTAAGAAAACTCCCTCTCGCACCGGTAACGGTCGAATACTGAGCTTGGCGATGCAAGAGTATATTTTGACTTCACATATTTAAAAAATGTTCAGTTTAAGTTAATACACGTAGTTATTAGATTCATTGTGAGTTTTCTACCTCTTGTAATTCCTATAAATTCAACTTACACCATGTCATATTTCCCTCTAACATTTCGACGTATGTATTTCTTTTGAATTTATAAAAATTTGAGGTGGACATACCTTTTGTGTATTTTACTTTTAAATTACCATATTGATCGATGATATTAGAATAATGGAATCATTTACTAGAAAATTGGTTTTTAGCAACCCGTTTTGGTTTTATATTTATCTTGAATTGATTTTAAATTTGACGTTGAGAAAAAGTACTAGTCATAATGACTTTCTTTAATTGAAATCAGGTACTTACACAAATTACGATGTTCTCCTTTGAAGGTTTAATATATATGTATATGACACCCAAATGTAAAAACTTGGAAATCTTTTTCTAGTGTTCGTTGGATTAAAAAAACTGACTTGAGAAAATGAAATTGGAGTCCTATAAAAAATGTAATTTATATAAATTTTCATCGATAGGATTCGTCAACTAATATCGATTTCCAGTCAGGTTATGTTATAAGAGATTGTGCAAAAATAAAAAGTACTATAAACTTATTGGCTATATACAAATTCTTTATTCCAATCTGCTCAATATTTGATATTCCATTTTTCTGATGTTTCCTCTTTATATCTTACTTACATATTTTGTACAGCCAAGCCAGACACGTTTATTATAATGAACAACTTCAACATAAGATGCTGGATACATTCCTACCTTCCCATCTTTCTTTCCTTTACACCAGCCATGATCGTCTTCACCCTCCAAGTTTTCGAAAACTTCCCCTTGTTTAAAACTTAGTTCATCATCTTCCTCCCCTTCGTAATCATATAGAGCTTTTACAGGAATGCCAGGCTCACCACGATCCACCAAAGCTCCTTCGTTGTTGGAATTTGAATATTCGTTTAATAAATCTTCTTCGTCCTCCTCAAATGGATTGACTCGTTCCCCTTTGCTGCACCCATTCAGTTTAATTTCTTCATTTTTCTTCGTATTTGTCACGTTTGACTTCGTTTTCGATTTAATTGAGTGATCCTCGAATGTGGACCAATTCATGGCCATATTGACTCCATGATTATTCGACCACCAATTAAGATCCTTCACATGGTCTGCATTTGTAATTGTATCGAAAAATTCTTCATAGATCTTTGGGAATTCTGGATTTTCTGAGATGTTAATTTATGGATGAGAACATGACAGTTTTGAAGAATTTAAGCCGTTTTCCCTCCATTTCTTGGCACTTGTCAAATACATCGTGCATTTCGTTAATATATTTGGGATTGTAGGCTGTATTCTCTTGGAGGGCTCTCTCATACTTTTCCCGAGTCTTTTGAACTACTTCCTCTTTGCTCTTTGCCACACGGTCCTCAAGCTTCTTCACATGGTCTTGGCTGATGATGATGATAGTGATAGAGAAGTGTCACTCACATTCTTGCATGCGTTGTGATAATCAGTTTTGGCCTTATTGACCTTTGTCATCAGCTTTGCCCAAGGTTTCTGAACTTTTTTTGAAGCTATCTTCCATTTCCTTCCTTTCCTTTACATTTATTTGTCCTTTTGCCATCAATCACTTCATTATGGAGGTCATCCTTGATTGTTCTTGAACCAATTACATCAGATCACTGCATAGTTTGTACCCATCTTCTATTCTCTTTGTCGTTTGCTTGAAATTTCCTGGTTCCCAGAAGGAATCACTGGATGCAATCAATATTCCATCCTCACTGTGATGCTGCGACATGCTGCAGATGTCCTCTTGACTGATTCTATGAGCAGCAGTAAAAGAAATGCGTAGGGAGATTTGAAAAGTTTTAATTAAGAATCCTTGTGTTAATATTTTTTTGCGACTTTATCAAACAAATATAAATGAAGAGAAAATACTGTAGTTAGTTGTTTTTGGTCAGCTGCGTATGCTATTGTCATCTGAGGGGCCGTCCATAAATTACGTCGCACCTTTAAGGGGGAAGTGGGGGTGTAAGAAATTTTGACAAAAACTTATGTTAGGGGAACAGCGGTCCAACGGAATAGCAACGTCACTTTTTTTCATAAAAATTTGTCAATGTGTAGGAGTAATCTCTATTTTAAATTAAAAAAAACGATTCGATAATGAGGATGATTGCGTGCTGTATGTTATGAATTACATTCACAAAGAGGTCAATGGAAAAGTAGCAATTTAATGACGGAGTTCTGCCATTGCCATCATCGTCATAATTGCATTTCAGCTTGGGTTTTTCTAGAAACGTCCACCGTACCGTCCGTAGCCACAAAATAAAAATAAGGAATTGAAGTAGACTGGTGGTCAGCCTTTCCTCCTTGCGTTGTAGCATGTATACTTATGGTGAATGGTGAGACTCCGTCACTCCGTTAACAAAATTCGGCACGAAATATTAATTGATAACAACAATTTGTTATGAATGGATGAGTTGAACATTTCCCATCCACGTTAAAGTTGGTAAGTGGGTGGCCTGATTTAAAAAAACTTAACAGTGGCATTGAAACTAAAAAAGTAACACGCCAGAATGCAATTAGTGGGTTGATGTTTATAAAAAATTTAGCTCAGCTACAATTGTGAGGTTCTCATTAGTGAACTAACCCTCACAGTGAACTAATTACCGAACAATTTTTCGCATGCTGTTTTCAAAAATAAAATAAAAGAAGTGAATGAACATTACAGTCGATCCATAAACCAAATAAATTTTCCAAATTTTATCCATTATTCTATTTATTATCATTGGAGTTGCTTTCCATAACTTATCAGGATGGGCCTACAGGTAGTCAGCGATCAGCGAGAAAATTTGTACTCCAGGCAAGCAATTTTGCACTCGAGTACTTAAAGATGCAAATTCGCATTCTACATTATTGAAACTCACATAAACACTTCTGAACTGGGACTTCACATTGAGCTGGTTATTTTGAAGTTGGATTACAAAATTTTACTTAACATTCATGCATAAAGCTATACATTTTATTCAATATTCCCACTTATCCACATGTCAATCCTCATTTGCAGCATTGCATAAAAGATTTCATTACAAAATTGACATTCATATTGCGCATAGACAGGCTTGTATAATCCGACTTTTTTTGCCTCGGGATTAAGCATTAAGGATTAATCATCGAAATTTTCTGGGATTAGATTAGTGATTGATTTGAATTATTTTCCTGTTATTTTAATCACACTTCGGATTAGATTAAGTCCGGAAAAGCTGGATTAATGATTAATGGAATAATTAATCTGATTAATAATCACATTATGAATTAACCATAAAATTTATATTGATTTTTTCATAGAATCAGCTAACAATCTTGTTCTACAATCATCATACTCTAAAATTTTAAAAACGTGATGTAGATGTATCCAATATTTGGTAAAGAAATAAGCAGTGAAATCCTTCAATAAATTATTTTACGAATACAACCCTGAACTTTACAGTCTAAATGTTGGCTTTGTGCATTGATAATTCGAAAAGCATTACTATTTTAAACACTTTGACAGTTCAAATCTGAAGAGGAATCTTAAATAGGTCAATTTGGACAAGTATAGAATAATTCGTACCATAAATTGACCCAAATGAGGATATTTAACCACATGTAATATTCGCTTCAGAATTTAAATTTCAATCCAAGCAAACACAATCTAAGCAGCATCCCCTATAAACGATCAAGGACAACCATTTTCCACATAAATCTATCGGAAGAATCGAAAATATTATAAATAAGCTTTGAATATTTACCTTATTTATCCTCAAATTAATCCCAAGTGTGATTGATTAATCAGATTATATTATGAAAATGAAATAATACTTGGATTAAAGATTAATTGAATTTTTCTGGATTGGTGGGATTAATGGATTAAGGATTAATGAAATTAATTTTAAATGGCGAGATTAAGGATTAATGATTAGATTAATCCTTAATCTGATTAAATGGATTAGATTACTAATCCAGGGATTATACAACCCAGCGCATAGAAAATATTCTACTTCAGGAATGCAAATTTATGAGGACAAAAGTATTATATTTTGCCAAATTTATAACTATTGAGTGCATGTTTACACGCTGATCGCTGACTGACACGATTTTAGTTGAAAGAATTTGGAAATGAAAATACTCGGGCGTACAATTCGTAAGAGCAATTTTGAGTTATAATTAAATAAATGTTTATTTTAATTTTCATATGTGACACAAAACCAAAATAACTTTAATTTATGTATAATTTAGTGTAATTTCACATTACTTCAAAGCTAGCAGGAACCTTATTGTACCTCTTGTGACACTTCGCCGGAAATTAAAAAATGCGTAATTTACCATAACTTATAACAATGGGCTGGCAAGACTTATGAAACTTTTTCATTAACTTATTCTTCTTTTCTGAACCCCAATTATGTTTTGTCCACGAAACCAGGACTTTGTTTGATTTAATATGAAAGTAAATCCCAATTTCCAATGCTACAGTCCACACCCCACTTGCCATTATGCCACAAATTAAAATTTGAGCTGATGTGATCAATTTCAAGTAAAAAAACATTGTATAATCACAAAAAAGGAATACACAGAAACAATCATAAGAATGGCATGACTTAAGGCAATTAATACTCCAATTGACCGCATTATGTCATTTTGAAGCACCTGAAACGATCTGTAAACATAAGTGATTCTATTCAAAGTTCGTAACAACGGTAAAGTACTGTAAATTTGCCTTCCGATTTGGAGCTCGTTTGCCAAAAATGGGGTCACGTAGTTACCATATACAAAAACTAAGCAAACGTTAAACCAAGCATTTAGGACAACACTATTAACCTATAGCAATGGTATGATATAGTGAGTAAAGCCACAGGTAAAGAAAAATAACGGGGCGGTACGAGACTTCCAATCCATATTGGTGAGTTTGGCCGATAAATCAGGTACAAAATGCAAAGAATATTTGAAATAAACAACCCAATACCAATAATAGCAGTCAATAAATCTGTTAAAAGCGTGTACTTGTTTCGATTCACGTCAAAACCTTCCATGTAATTACCTACACGAGGTAAATAGCATGATAAACAATTTTTTTTAAAAAGAAAAAGCTTCAAAAATTAATTTATAACTTACGGTGTAGGTATTCCAGGAAGCGTAAGAAACCATTGATTGCTATGCAAGTTTCGTTGGATAAGTAGCATGTAACTGAGAAACCCAGTAGTGCAGCGGAGATTCCCAAAAAGTATACCATTATTAAGTTGAACTCGTCGAAATTGTGTGAATTTGATAACCTAATGAGATTAATTGCTATTGCTGAAAGCCACAATAGAAATAAAATGTAGTTGGTCTTTTGATGCGTCATTGCCCTTCCTTCTACATAGAATTGGTTTTTCGTTCGACCAAATCCAAATGGAATTGCTCCAAACCACTGGAGTAGAACCGTTACTCTTCCCAAAATCTTGTAAAATATATTACTAAACATGTCTGACCCAATCTGAGATGCAAACCGATTTAAAAATCTGGAATTATGATTTAGTTTGAAATAATTATCCTCTAGCAATAAAACTCTCTTCCACACTGCTACCCCTGACTTGCTGCGTTTAAGCTTGTTCAAGCAATTGTGCGATTGCGACTACTTATATTTTTTTAAATCAATTTAAACTAGGGTAATCAATGATTGTTTTTTTGGTAACCCACTCAGAAGATTTAATTATTCCGACTATTGATTAAATTCGATTTCCCGTTTAGATTAGAGGGTTGTTTAATCAGATTTTTTAAACTGAATGTTGAGTTTCAATTATTTTACATTAAGAACGTTTCATACTTTTCATGGTACCAAATGTGAAGCTTCCGATTCATGCTGCATTGTATTTCACATTATTAAGGAAAAAATAAATTATTTTCATTCATTTCTTTTCAATACTCAGATTATCGATCACAAAATAATGATCAACGATCAAATTGAACGGCCTAGACTATTAATCAATTCATTACCTATATGCTTGGATTAAGTATTTGTTGTCGTGGGATTTTGTTCTTTTTTCACAATAACATATCTTTACATCGTGATATATTGTTTCCAATAATTTCAATGCATATATTTCTTTGAATCCTGTCGTTCGTTTTTTTCTTTTACTTTTTTTGCTAAGTAAAACGAAACCTGTTTTGCGTTATTTTTTATTGACATTTTGCACTAATGAAGCTAATTATTCCAAGATTGCAGAACGCATTGGGGGAATATTTCTCTGTGGATTTTAATATTGTTAGCTTGAGATTATTTGATTCCATTAGCCAACTGGTTGATTTAATACACGTAGACAAACTATGCTAATAAATGTTAAATAGAGTCTAAATTATTACATTAGTTACCAGAATTTAAGAATAAAATTGGTTTTTAAACTTTACACTCGTTCAAATGAATTTATTTATTGGGATTTATTTGGATTTATCGCGTGCAAAAATAAAATCACACTTTACTCATGCCAAAGAAAAATTATACTCAAATAATGTGATGATGTAAAGAGTCCCATTAGCAAATTTGATACCTGTAAAAATACCATAAATTTGTTGTGAATGGAATTGAACAAAGTCTCGAATGAATGGCCCAACCGATATTTCCAGACACAATCTGTTGAATGGAAAATACTTACACAAGATAAGTTGGTATGTGGTTGGCCTGGTTTAAATTACCTTAACATTGCCATTGACATTAAAAAGGAACACGCCAGAATGCAATTGATGTGCGTTACATTTTATAAAAATCACCTCACTAATGACCAAACATGTTAGGAAGCTCTCATTAGCACTCGCAATTTTTACACACGATTAGATGGGCTAATGACTAACAATTTTTTTAAAATTTTTGCTTCTAAACGTATAAAAAGAAGTGAATGAACGTAGTAATGTATCATTAGTCCAATAAACCAAAGTGAATTCACTCACTGAAACCTACTTTACTCAAATAAGTAACAAAGTGAAAAGCCAGTTGTAAACATGAAGGTTAGTTTCTGAAAAAGTTTCTTGATCACTATAGTTATTCCACAACAATGCAAATACAAATTATTCTCTTTTCTAGGCTGTATTCATTATCCTATCCATTCTCATCGGAATTGCTATGGCAGCTCCTGAAACAGAGTCAGACAAATCAGAACCAGGCTCTGAAAGACAGGCACGTCGATGGGGAGGTGGTGGCGGCTGGGGTGGTGGTTCGTATGGAGGATACGGTACGTTATGATCAAAAAAACTCCGTGTTGGGTTTTTTAGCACGAAATCAAAGGACTTTCTTCGGGCTTTGTCAGCAGAATTTTAAAAATGCACTTCGGTTTTTTTAATAAAAACAATATGTAACGATGTTTATAATAAGGTAAAAACCCTATTACAACAAAAAAAAATCGGAATGGTGAGATTTCCCCCCAAACTTTTAAAAACCCAGACCTAACCCCGAACCTTGGTTATTATAGTGGGAAAATAATATTAAAAAGGCATACCTTAGCTAATGTACAATTGAATTTGATTTTAGGAGGTGGGCGTGGATATGGAGGATACGGTACGGTTTAAACTAATTGATTTAAACTTAAATAATTAAAACTTAAAAACTTTACACATGCGCTAAATACTTTTAATGTTTTTCCTAATATTTTTCCTATCAGGAGGATACGGAAGTGGCGGATATGGCGGAAATTACGGCGGGGGCTGGGGTGGACGTGGTAATTCCGGTGGGGGTTGGGGCGGACGAGCAAACTCAGGTGGCGGTTGGGGTGGACGAGGAAATTATGGAGGCGGATGGGGAAAATAAATTTAAATTACGTCAAAATGGCTTTTACCAATTTCTGAAACATCGTGTACATAATTCGTATTTATAATATTTTGAATGTACTAATTTCCACACAAAATTGATAACAATATTTAAAGTGATATATGTGAGATTACGTGCGCAAAGCTAATAAAAGTCTCACCGTACCTCTGGTAACACCCCTTTGAAAATTGAACATACTCAACTTCCCAATCACAAACTGATTTCCATATCCAAACACAATTGGTCTACAAGATTTTTGAAACTTTTTCATCAGCTTATTACTCTCCTGCCAACCCCAATCATTTCTTCTCCAAGAAGCCAAAACTTTATTTGATTTGATAAAAAAGTACAACCCAATTTCTAAAATCACAGACCAAATCCCATTAGCCAAAATACCCCATATAACAATCTGAGCGACGGTAAAAAATTGTCGTGTATAAACATTTGAATGTCGAATCAATACAAAACAGCAAAACATAGCACCTATCATAAACATTGCGTTAAAAAATAGGAGAAACATGCCAAGGAAGCACATGGCATTGGATTGAAGAACCTGGAAGGATCTGTAGATGTGCCTAATTTTATGAGATTCTCTTATTACCCCGGACGTGTTGTATTTAGGCCTGCCAAGTCTAAGTTCATTTGCTAAAAATGTGGTAACATAGACACCATAGACTATTGCTATAGAAGCAGTAAACCAAGCATTTAAATGAAGTACAATTAAAACGTAGGTGTGGAATAGAAAAAATGTTGCCGCTACTGGAAATGAAAAGTATTCGACTGGTATTAAACTTCCAAGCCATGTTGGCGCTTGTGGAAAATAAACAAAGAATACTATACATAAAATGTTTGAACTCAGCAGCAGAATTCCCATAAGTACACTGAATACATCAAGGAATAGGGCGTATTGGTTCCTGTTTGTTTTGAAGTTGGGCATGTATGTTTCTAAAAATCCAAAAATTAGGTAAAAATGAATTGTTTTCAAATATCCATATGTTGTACACTTACCATGGAGATGTCGCATAAATTTTAAAAATCCATTGAGAAGAATGCAGCTGTCGGTTGGCGAGGTGCGAGTGACACAAAATGCTAATAAACCTACTGATGTACCTAAGAAATAAATTACTGCTAAACTGAAATTGTCACTGTACCCTTGTTTTGAGAATCGAATTATGTTTAGTAAGGTTCCAAGCATCCATAATATGGTGAAAACAACATTTTTTCGACCGTGTCTCATTGAGTTTGAATCCTTATGGAACTCCATGCTTTTGTCATCAAATCCAAATGGCAAGGCTCCAATGGATTGAAGCAGTTTTGTCGCCTTTTTGAATACATAATAAAATCTTGAGCTGAACATATTTTCGATTATTTTTTACAATCAAGTTGTACTTGAGACTTAGTGCTTACAAAATTTCGACCAACGAATCCTGCCTCTGAATGCCGTCTATTGTTTCTTTTAATTTTTTGTCTTATGCAGGTTTTTTTGAAGTATTAAGTATTTAGAACTACCTAGGAAAATCATTTTACCATTACATGGCAGCATAGAACTTCCTGGAGAGTGATCACGTTTTAGTAAGCTTTGATATAAACGTGAGTTTTAAAAGTACCTTGAATTCTGCAAAATATTAGAAGTATCGATATCTCAGGTAGTTTTATAGCTAGGAAGTTTTGGTATCATTTTCTACTTGAAGCGAATATTTTTCATTTGTTTATCCGAAGTTTTGGAAACCAAATGCCTGAATATATTTTTTAATATCGATTAAACGTCAACACAAAAATTGGTTGACTAAACAGAACACACGTTCGGGTTCACATGACGCATCACGTTTTGGTTTTGGATCTGACATATAATATGTAAACCCACTGGAAGTGGTGAGTCTCGTGGATTTTTCATGTGATAAGTTTGAAGCTCAATTTTTCCTGTTATGAAGACGTGGAAATTAAGTCTGTTTTTATTACAATGTCATTAACATCACATAATTAGTAAGGTACTCGTTGGCTGCTAGTGATTATATCATAATTGAATATACATACATAATCGACTAGATAAATTGACTACTTAATAAACTCTAACTGCTCTGTATGACAGAGTCGAATTTTTCTTATGCTGGTTTTGTCATCATCAACGCCCTGAAAGTACCTCTTGTGACTCCTTTTTGAAATCCCAAAAGTGTTGTCCTTCCAATGATGAATTGTTTTCCGTATGACAATACAATTGGTTTACAAGAGCGGCTAAATTTTTTCATTAATTTATTTTTGCTAGGGTTGTCCCAATGATATCCTTTCCAAGAAAGCAAGACTTTGCCACCGTTTATTGAAAACAGACAGCCAATTTCCAAAACAAATGTCCAAATTCCATTCACCACAACGCACCACATGACAAATTGAGCTTTAGAAATAGATTGGAAATCATGCCAGTAACGAAGTAAAACAAAATTACAATAAATGCAAGTAGCCATAAAAACGACATTGTAAATTAAAAGCAGTATGCCAAAAGCATTCAATGTATATGCTTGCAAAACTTGAAAACTTCTCTAAATATGACAGATATTAGCCGCTTCTCGTAAGTTATCCAATGTTTTGTAAGAATGGCGTCTTAACCTCAACTTATTACCCAAAAACATGATGGTATAATAAATATACACAATAACAAAATTAGAAACGATCACTCCAACGATATGGTTAATCATGGCGACATAAGAATGAAAAACAAAATTAATTAGAGCCAACGGAAAATAAAAATGTGGGGGTGATATCAAACTACCATAAAGTACTGGATGCTGAGGAGCATACAAGAGAAAGGTTAACAAAAACAAAAATGCACTTAAAGTAATTGTGTTTAGTGCAACCAGCAACATGTTAAGGAAGAAAATCATTTTACAATGGTTCGGATTGAAGCCTGGCATGTAGGTTCCTGAAAAGTAGATAAATATGGTATTAGGAAAGTGTGTAAGAAATAAAAAAAGTTATACTTGCGCAAATTTCCTTACTTTTTAAGTATTCAAAGAAAGTCACTAGTCCATTACAACAAAGACAAATTTCTTGAGAAAAACCGCACATGACAACACCACCGATGGTACAAAGTGCCCCAACTAATATATACAATATTGACAAATTGCATCCATCCATGTTTCCATTAAAATAAAAGCGGATGGCTCTGAATCCTGCCAAACCGTGCCACATGAAAAACGTCATCAGGTTTATTTTTAAATGTTTCAGTGCAACATTGTTGACTTTTAATGCTAGACTTTTCCTATCAAATTGTATTGAGCAGCCGCCAACCCTAACAAAAGCCGCCAGGGCTTTGGATGCAGCGGTGTAGAAATTATCACCTAGCATTTTTTTATTTCCAATTTACGGTATTTTAAATCTGAGAATAAACTCTGCAAAGACGCTCAGGAAAAACTGAAAACTTTTCAATTATAATGAGCCTTATATGAAGCTATTCTGCTTCATGGCTAAATAAAATTAACCCTTTATAAAGTAGTTTTTGCTAACCACCAGCCTCCCATTTAATGAGGAATTATGTAGCACAAGGTAAAAGTAGCTAGGTAATGTATATAAGTATTTAGCCAGGACTCCTACATATTATTGAAATCTGTCTAACCAATTATTATTTACTATGCAATCAAAGCCAGCAAATTATATATCCAAAGTTTACTTTGAAAAACACAAAAATCCTAAGGGTGCCATGTTCAAATGTATCTCATTGTATAACTCAGTTTGTATCAATAATTTTAGGCTATTAATTAAGTGTATATTACATAAATTGTTTAAAAATGCGATTGAGGTTACGTTAAGGTTATTTATTTTCAAGGTAGATTAGTTATTCAAACCAGCACTTGTATACTGTTGCAAGTTTGGAGTTCCATTATTAGTTTACTTAATAAAAATGATTATCCCAATAATATAAAACAAAAATTACATTTCAAGATAAAACGGAGCTAAATCTTAAGATGCCCCAAAATCAGTTCCCATTAACAAAATAAATCTAAAAGTTTAAATCTAAAAGGTTGGTCGGAAATAGTACCAATACCACAGCAAATCAAAATTGCACGTAATCATAATTTATGCGTCATGTATCATTATGTAACAAAAAATTGTGAATGGGCGAAAAGTTGGACCATCAAATTCTCATCGGAGAACCAACTCAACCAAATGTGTCATTATCCGCTTGAATGTTGGTACAAATTTCTTAATGAATGACTAACAGGATTTTCCAGCAGATATTGCAGTAGTTCAGTTTAGTTTGGTTTATCATGCTTTTGCTGACGTAATTTTACACTGGTCAACATTAACATAGCAAAAGCAAGCTGTTTGTCTCTCTTGTCGTGAATGAGTTAATGAACGCTTAATGAATGCTTAGCACGCAAGTTAATGAACTTTTTATCTCATTTACCACTTTTCCAAATTAACATGACAATATCCATTCAAGAAAAGCTGAAAAAAACTCATTAGCCCGAGTTATCTCTAAGGATAGGACAAACCGATGTTTTCGTAATACTTTAAATTTTTGGTAGATTTACTATGAAAGCAACTGAATGAGCTTGATTATGTATTAATATTTCAAACAGTCTCAGATCAAACAAATCAACACAAATTCTACAACTCAAAAGCTGAAGTTGACAACATGAAGGTAAAATACTTTCGGTTGCGTTTGATATTTTTGGGATATTTTGATTCACAAATAAATTACATATTTATAGATCAAATTTCTCGTTCTATCCGTTCTCATTGTGGCTGCAGTTGCGGGAGCGGCTTCAGAACAAGGTTCTGAACGGCAAGCACGCCACTGGGGAGGCGGTTGGGGTGGTTCATATGGTGGTTATGGTAAGTTTTTAGAAAAAATAGTAACTATGAATACGATTCGAATTAGAATTGAAACGTATCCTGGCATTATTTTTCTGAAGCTTGTATTTCACATAATTTTATGCTGAAAATTCATATTTTTAGGTGGCGGACATGGTAGCGGTTCCTATGGCGGCTATGGTAAGTATTTACAAGAATTTTTTGGATACGTTAACTTAAAAGCTAAAAATTTAATGAGAATTCTGCCAATTTAGGAGGATATGGAAACTATGGTGGATATGGAAGCTATGGAGGTGGATGGGGTGGAAGTCACTATGGCTAAACGTTCAATAAAATCAACTTAATTCATTAAGTTACAGTATTTTACTGAATTTGAATAAAATCTGTGATTCCAAGTTTGAAATTGGATCATAATAAAAATTTGAATCTACTATTATGTATCTAAGGAGCTATTCCATTAAAAAATGTCCTTCATAAACAAAATCTGTTTTTGAGAAAGTTTCCTCGGTTCAAGACACATACTTTTTTTTCAATTTTCGAAAATAAGTTATTTTTGTCTCAATATACCCAAAATCCTTTTCGATTACGTATTGTACACAGATTTAGCTCGGGAAATTGGGTGGAAAAATATGTCAATAGCAAAGTAATTAAAGGTTAAAATATTTGCAAGAAAGTATGAAGCTTTCTATCCTATTAGAAAACAATTGTAAATCAGTATAATTATAGGAAGCAAGTGTTGAGATTTTGTCTGCTAAATTTGAAAGGTTTTAAAAATATTTTTCTAATTGTAAAATAATAATAAAATATCTTAAATTTGGCCAATATTTATAAGAACAGTGCCTTAGTTGTAGTTCCGTCTCGAAAATGGAAGTGTGTATACACCTAATGTGATTGCTGCAATTATTTTGCGAATTCCTGCTACGTTAGCGTGATAAACTACTGTCATTAGAACAAGAGGAAAAATTGATATGGAACCAAACTGACTAAAAAATAAACGCTGTGTATTGTATAAGCTATGAAAATGGTCGCAAATAACAAAAACACTGAATATAATCAACATGTTCATTGTTCATTTTATTTTTATTTGGTAAAATTCCGGCATGTAAGTTTTTAACAAACCAAACCAATATAAATTAAAATCCTACACCGCTTAGCTATCCTATGCGTGAATTTAGCTTTAAATTTGTACAATTTTCCTTCTGGGCTACTGCATTATATATCAAACAACCCTGTCAAAAGATGGTTGTATTATTAAAAATGTCCATTTTACCATTTATGTTTCTCAATCTGACGTTCAGTCAGTGCTCAGAGCCCTAAGTAGGGGCCCTGCTTAGACCCCTACGTAAGGGTCCAAATATAATACTTTTCAAAACGAAGTTTCAAAAGTTCAAAACAAATACCATGTACAAAAATGTGATAGTAAGTATTTATGAACATATCACTCACGAGGGAATGGTCAGGCAAGTGACCCTGCGAATTGGCTGAATTTGGAGATATATGTTGCTTTAGATACTACTAGATAACATCTCAAAGGATTTTACTCCATGGCAAACTCTCGCTGAAAACTCGCAAAAAATCGATTTTTCAATTTTCAATTTTCTTTATGGCAATTTACGAGATTTAAGGGAATGATGGAGGTACCCTTGGAGGGATTGATGGAGGGAATGATGAATTATGGTTGGAGGGTGCTTTTGGGAGTGCGCTTTGAATTTTGAATGCATGAATGATGAATTTTAATAGTGCAATGACCGTCATAAAAATCGAATGAAAAACTATTACTCCATCATACCCTCCAAAGTTTCCTCCATCAATCCCTCCAAGGGTACCTCCATCATTAGCTTCAAAGTTTCCTCCATAAATACCTTCAAAGTACCCTCCGACAATAGTTCAGTTTTCAGTCTAATTGATACACTTGATATTTCGAGCTTGCAAGGCAGGGCTAATTTCCATTGCCAAAATTCCATTTTTTGTAACAGGCCTGTGTGATGTAACTTTTCTCCATGTAAATTGCCATAAAGAAAATCAAAAATGAAAAATCGATTTTTTGCGATTTTTCAGCGAAAGTTGGCCATGGAGAAAATACTTTGAGATGTTATCTAGTAGTATCTAAAGCAACATATATCTCCAAATTCAGCCAATTCGCAGGGTCACTTGCCTGACCATTCCCTCGTCAGTAGAGGCATGTTGAATCAACTGGTAGTATTATATTTTAAATTAACCGAGTATTTCGAAAGTATGCGCGCGAAAATTTAGAAAATCAATCGATGTATTTGAAGCTCAGTATACATGGGTTATTTACATAATGAATCAGCTGGTAACAATAGAATTTAAATTCACTAAGTATTTCGAAAGTTTACGCGCGAAAATTTAAAATATCGATCTATTTAATTGAAACTCAGTATGCACAGGTTATTTTTCATGGTGAATCAACCGATAGTTTTAGATTTTAAACATAAATATATTGTATTATAAATATTAAATATTTATTGCAATAACGTTATGAAATGCAGTTTTGATAAATTCTGTTATAATTTAGAGAACCCAGCTTGTACTTACTACACTATTCCACTTAGATTTCTACAGACCATACATTACTATGTAGACTGTAGACTATATACAATGTATTTCAGCATGTCAAATAACCTGTAGATACTGCTTTTCAGGTCAATCTAATGATTTTTTTAAATTTTCGCGCGTATAATTTGGAATTACTCAGTGAATATAAAATCTAATACTACCAGTTGTTTCACCATGAAAAATAACTTGACGATACTGAGTTTCAACTAAATCGATTGATTTGTTATACTGTAATCAATATTATATTGAACGAGATAACGGATAACTATCTCGACCTCGACCCCTTTTATAACCGAAGCTAAAGCTAGGGTAATAATATTATTTGCAATTTACAGTTGAGCTGGGGGTGCGATCTGAAATTTGAGAAACCTTGAGACCTGCCGCATTTTATTTCACCATCTTTTCCACACACGATGCAGCAGCACCGGGGCAAATAATTACCCATTGTTTCAACGAAGCAGATGATAGCATTGGCTTATCTACAGAAATAGAGAAACAACGATTAAAAGTGTTGTACGTGATCTGAGAATATTGAAATTTTTATAGCGCTACATTACAACAAAGGACCACATGTTACTTCTAAAAGCCTGATTCCAGTCATAATCGTTGGTGGGCACCTCAAACTGATTGTTTCCGAATAGAATGTTTTCAGGTGGAATGACGTGTCCTTCAAGTTCAACAAGGCGATCTGTGAATTTGAATCCCCACCGTCGAAGCTCATCCACAATCTGCGGGCATAAATAATCAATCAATGGTAAATACCAAATTCAAAATAATAGGTTTAAAAGACAAAATATTATTTTCGAGGCTAATATAGACAAAGAGTATAATAATTTTACCATAGGAATCGTTTTAAGTCACCCAGCTTTCCAATGCGGGCAGATTGATCGGTATGCAAGTGAGTTGCCAAGGCCCTCATGAGCTGGTTGTTACTTCTCAACTCATCGGTCAATCCCGGCATGTCCAAAGTGGACTTTTTTCTTCACTCAAACATAGAATTGAAAATGCTTGCTTGTTGAACGTCAGATTTGTTATTTTGCTCCTGAATACCCAGTTTGAATGAGACAATTACCTGTATTTTATATCATTTTCATTGAGGTAACGCAGGTAGACGACTCAACATAGTTGCAACCACAAGTTCTTACTTGCTAAAATGGATATTAATTTGAAAAGTGAGTGGAAAAGTAGCCAATTCGTTGATTCCAAGCTTACTAGATATATGTAATTCGCAAGTGTATGCGTTCACACAGTTACACTTTGCTGTATTGTCATCATCAGATGTTGGGTGATTAAAAGGAAAATGCGTCAGGCCAATGATTTGGAATAGCCAATAAATGGGCTACGAAAGATTTGAGTGAGATTATTGTTCAAAGCAGAGTAACAAATGAATAAGCGCATGCTGATTCACTTCTAGCTTAACAACTTCAAACGTGCTTGCATATGTACGCTCTACTAACTTTTCTCCAGTCTTAATAACCAGCTCAACCACAAACAATAATGATGATTGTCAAGATTAATTCATTTCCTTTCATATTTCTTCTTTGCTCACAGAGTCTAAGATATCCCCTAAGTCTATATGATAAGATCTGCATATCAACAGTAGTGAAATGACAACACAATATTTTGATGACGCATTTCAGTTCATTTTAATGGTCAGCAGAAAATGAAGTCAACTTACACTGGGCTTCCGTTTCAGCCGGAATGTATGCATGTGTTTAAATTGTATAGGATTGAGAACTTGTGTAAATTGAGTCATTTCAAGTTTATTCTTTGTCAAATGCACATAGATTAAATGTTTTTATAAAAAGAGAGGAAACAATGATCCAATGCATTTAATATTCAATGCTTTTCCCAGAGATGAGATACCGAGGTACTTCGCAGGTATTAAGGTAATAAGGTACAAGGTAAACAGAAATACCTTTTTACCTTTACCTGATACCGGAAGGTAAAATGGAAATACCTTTTACCTTTACCGGAAAGTAAAACGAAAATATACTTACCTTTTTTCCTTACTGAAGTACCGATACTATATGTATCACATATTTTTGCACTTAACTTACATTACACCACATACTTATATTAACATTTGCATCGCTTTACACCGAAATGTTGAAATATTGGAAGCTGTGGAATTCAATTTCATTCAAAAAGTACTATTGCATTTTATGTTGGCGTAAACAAATGTCATTTATTTGTTTGTGTTGCATAGAATATCTAATTAATCGTCATTCATTCAACAAATATCGTTGTATTATTTGGAGTGGACTATTTTTAGAAAGCCCATTTAATTTACAATTGTATTTAACAGTTTTTTCAACTTGACTTAGTTACAATTGTGCGCTTTGAGATAAATGATTTACGCATCAATTAAAATATACTTTAATTCGTTTATTATATAATTTTAATTATTGTGCCTTTTTGGATTTGTAATTGCTCACCAATATTTTATAATATGAGTTTTATGAATCAATTTTTTCAATAACAGATAAATACGTAGAAAACGTTTCATTATCAAATCATTCATTATTCATTGTTCGTCAAATACAATTCACGACCTTAATATAACAATCTGTCCTCGTTTATATCTAGGTCATTAAATGAAAATGGTGACCTTCACATATCGTAATTGCATTGAAGCTAGACAGACTAATTATAATAATTGCTATCATTTTGTTCATGTGTCTGAAAATTCAGCTCACACTCCGTTTTATATATGATAGAGGAACATAGTTTTAATCTGCGAGTAGAAGTATTTTTGAAATGTACTTTTTAAAGTGTTCCATGCCAATAATTTCAACCCTCATTGTAGTTCTCTTCGGAGGCTCAGTGTTCGGGGAACTTAATATAGATGGGAACGGAGCACCCGTCGTAAAGCTGGCTTCAAATGGATTAATATCTGGTGCTGTAAAACTGTCAAGGGAAGGGAAACCTTTTTATTCCTTTAAAGGGATTCCATACGCAACGATACCGGAAAGATTTCAGGTACGCAACATTTTGCCCAATTATATTATTATTAATCATCTGCATTTTTTGGAGACCGCTCAACACAAGCTATATTTTATATAAGGCTGCAAAACCAATACTGGAATCGTGGAAAGGAGTAAGGGCTGCTGTAGAACAGGGGCCTATTTGCACACAAAAGGCGGCGGATAACTCAGGCCTTACGATTGGACAGGAAGACTGTCTCAATATAAACGTTTACATCCCAATTTTGAATGAAACCAAACGTTTGCCGACCCTTGTGTGGATTCATGGAGGCGGTTTCATGTTTGGCGACGGCGCATCTTATGCAGGACCGCGATACCTGATGGATGAAAATTTAATTCTCTGCAGCATGAACTATAGGCTGGGTGTCTTTGGATTCCTGAGCACAGGGGATGGAGTAGTTCCAGGAAATAATGGATTGAAGGACCAGGTCCTCGCTTTAGAATGGATTCAAGAAAATATCGCCGAGTTTGGGGGTGATCCATCGAATATTACATTATTCGGAGTGAGCGCAGGGGGAGCTTCAGTTCATTACCACATGTTGAGCCCATTGTCAATAGGGTTATTTCATAGAGCAATCGCTGAAAGCGCAAGTGCCTTATCTTTCTGGGCGAATCAAGGAGCACCAAAGGAGACCGCTGTAGAGTTAGCAACTTATCTCAACTGTTCCACAACAGTAGGAAATTCACCAATACAAATATCCTCACAAGAAATATTGGATTGTTTAAAAAACCTAAGCAACGAGGAACTAAATGAGGCACAGTTTGCCTTTAGGTCGAGCTGGCCGTTAAATCTAAGATCTTTTCACTTTGTACCTGTTGTGGAGCCCATGGAGTCATCATCACAAAATCATGTTCCTTTCCTGACAGAAGCCCCAACAGCTTTGGTAGCTCGAAATGCCTACGCATCCAGAGTTCCTTTGATAATTGGAGTTGCAGAGGATGAAGGAACAGTTATGTACGCTGGCGTTGTGCTCCAAAGTGATGTGTTGCTTAAAGAATTTGACAACGAATTCGATAGGGTTCCCCCGATGACTTTAGGTTATGGAAAGTATATTTCAGCAGATTCGCTAAAGAATATTTCTAACCAAGTCCGCCGGTTCTATTTGGGATCCAAGCCGGTGGCTCATGAAACTGCAGAAAATCTAACAAACCTTTACACTGACCAACTGATCCATCCCGTTTATAGGGCGGCTGTGGAATATGCCAAGGCAGGAAATACGGTTTCCTCTACCAATATGCCCAACCTGGACCCTTGTCCATTATGGGATTGACCTATCATGTTAATTCGGAGTTGACCAAAAGTAAAAAAATATTTTTATGTATTTTTTAAAAATAATCTATTACTGCTACAAGTTTTTTGTTGTTTTCAATGAATGAACAGAGGTCGGACACGCAGATGAAACGCAGCACCTTTTTGATATGCCAGCATTTGGAGGGGCAAATCTTCTAAAGCCGGGCTCCTCTGATGAGAATTTTTCAAAGAACTTTGTTCGCCTGTGGGCAACCTTTGCCATTGATGGGTCGGTTAATTATTTTTAGGTATTATTTTGGAAACTGGAAACAAATTAATATTTTTTCTAACCTTTTATTGTAGCAAGCCAAATCATTCTTGGGGAACTCATCCTAATAAGGAGTGGAAAGCCATATCAACAAAAGAATTGGATGGAAGCAGCCCACTTCAATGGTATCGAATTGAAAAAAACCCACACAATATTGACGATCCATACAAGGATCGCATGCTAGCTTTAGATGCAATATTTAAAGACTATTACATGCCTGCATGAAAATCATCAATGTACTTTATTACTACATTACGATATTAAAGCCTCAATAATGATGTCTCCTACTGGAAATATAATGATATTTGTTGTACGGAAACAATTGCTCACGCACAATTCAGTGCTAACTACTGATTAAAAACGTCAGGATTATTGTCATATGTTTGATATTTGCTTTAAAAGGTGTCCATGACAACAACAACTTAGTTCTTGATGAATCCTTACGTATTATAACAAAATCATGAGCATATGTATATAAATTTCCAAAAGGTATGATTTATTACGTAGCTGAAGCGAGAGCATTCAGCGAAGTAATGGTTTTACTAAGTTCGTCTGTCTGTCTGTCTGTCCGTTATGGTTCTCCTGGTCACATACATTGACCGATTCGGACCAAATTCGGTACACAGGTAGCACTACTCAAGAGTACCTCTGGGAATACTTCGGGCAAACGGTTCGAAAGTTATAGGCGCTAGAGTTCAGAAACTCGTCGATTTGGCTGAAATGTATACGTATACGTAAGAATTGCATAGCATCCGTGTGGATGTGCTTATACATAACTCCGGAATCATGTCCTTGTGCATAAAGCCAGAATCCGGAATGGAATTATGCAAGTAATGCTTTAACAATACGTTGAGAGAGGGTTGCGTAGGTGGGTTTAGAGAGAGAGGTGGTGGAGGAGATTTGGTGGACATGGGAGGAGAGGGTTTGTAGGAGACCACTCAACGCCTTCTTCAGCTACGTCTCTGGCCTGCTTACTAGCAGTTTATTAGCGTGCTACCCATCAAATACATTATATTGGTGGATATTTATTGATTTATATTCATTTTCTACTAATAGTAAACTTACAATTTGTCTCATAAAGCCTTCCATGTGATAACGCTCAAACTGTATCAAATCAAATATCAAATTGAAAAGCTCAACAATATTTGAAACTCATTTACGTATCGTCCATTGTGCAACATATATTATGATAAAGCAGTTGGAGAAACAGAAACTTTTCATGGTGGCAATTATTGGCTCCTTTCCTATTCCATGTAGTAGCTGAAGGCATAGAACCACACAGTTAATGCAACATAGTGAACAAAGTGCGCCCTTTGTCCATTTTCCACCCCATTTTGAGTGGACAGTACGAAATGGACGAAACGGAAAAAAGTGGTTAAAACGGACGAAATGGACAGTATCACGTGCCAGTGGAGCCAAATTTGAATTCCCCATTTGCTACTAATTATTATTATTATTATTATTATTTTTATTGTTGGGGTCATTTTTATTCTGATTAACAATTCATGACAATTTTTACGAAATTGATGACACCTCGCTAAGCGAGCCAATTAGTCATCATCGAAGAAAAAATTATTAAGTATATAAAATAAGATTACAAGTCGTTTACATTGAATTTGATTAGAAATAACATCAATTTAAATTTAGTAACATCAACTTTGATTTTTAGTAACGCAGTTTTTGTAGGTAAGATAAATACAACTCAAAGAAGTCCAGTCAGTAAAGTAGTCAAATTAACAGTTGTTTTTTACACATTTTCCAATTATGAATTTTTTCAATTTACATTTAAAATCTTTGAAGGAAACTGACATTTTAACATCGAGTGGGAGTTTGTTCCACTCCGCTACAGTCCTATGTTGAAACGATTTTCTTCCAAACTCCGATTTCGGGCTGGAAGTAAACAAATAATTATTACTGTCACGCGTGATTCTCCCCCGTGATGACTTAGTCCTTAAAACAATCAACTTCGATCTCATTGCTTAACTTGTACATCATACAGAGACTCCTAAACTGACACAATTCTACTGGCAGAAGCCATTCTAAATTCTAACTCCGTATACATTTTAAGTGAATGTAAATCATGAGACGAGTATTGTACAGCTGAAGAGCTGATAACTAACCACACACTGAATTAGAACGAGTTGTAATTGAATTGAAAAGTTATACTACATTCAATTTTAAATTTAACTATCTCTTTAAAGAAATTAAATAACGTGTACCATAATATCATTATGGTTCATGAATGAAGATGTGTGTACGTACATGATAGCATGATATAAGATATGAATAGATTATCTTATACGTTGATGATAGTACGTATCCCATTAGAGAGGGTTGATTGCTTGATATAGAAAGTAAAATATAGACCCTAAACAATATAGTTTTAGTGACAAAACTTCATGCTTTTGATGATAGAATACTTCCTATAATATTTCAATAGGTTTATAAGCTAAAATAGCTTATTTATTGAATTTTGTCCGTTTCGTTCATTCCGTCAATTTTATCCACTCCAATTTTGATGGAAATTTCCGTTTCATCCGGGGTGGAAATTTCCACTATCCACTGGACGGGCGCACTTTGATAGTGAAGTTTTAAGCTTGAAAATGAATTTTTGAGTACTATTGAAATTTTTTTCGTTAAGTTTTTGCTCTGAAGTGAAAGCAAAAGGAGTCGTTCCATACGCTTGTTGTTGCCTTATTAGCTCGCTTACGAAACGAACAAGATTTTCTTGAAGTAGTATTTCTAGAAATAAAATTTCTCAAAGTCTGGAGCACAATAAGTTATTGCGATGAAGATCCGTATCTCATTTAAACTTTTTTTTTTATGAATTCGGTATTAGTTCAGAAGAAAATGAAAAGGTTAAAAATGTATGACTGCTCCGAGTCAATTAATAATAAATATTATACTGGTGCTTATATAGCTTGTCAATTGAACACCAATATTAAGCTTTCACTTTACCTTATGCAAACTCGACATAATATAAAATTGATAAATAACCTGGCATTATGGAAGTTTGACAATGATTAATTTATAAAAATATTTAAAAATAGTACAACCCTTTTCGTCATTTTATTTCAAAAGTTGAAGGTAATAAGTAAATTGGTATATAAAAGCATTAATTAATAGGATGAAGTCAGAAAATGTGATATATGTATATCTTATATGATATGTATGTAGGACTGTCATTTTGTGTGAATAAAGAATGCAATTTAAGTATATAATATATACTTTTCTGAAAAAAAGGACAAAAGCGTGTCTGTTGAAGGTTTTTAATTATAATTCTTACGTAAAATGTTGACTCTTACAATTGTTTGCATATTGCAGTGAAAGGAGAGCTTTTTTTATTATAAGAATACTTATGTACATAATTTTTCCCAACACCGAATACAGATAGATATTAGTCATGCTGATGCTAGCTTAAAATCTAAAAATGAGAGAAAACACAATATTTAGTATTATTCATATTAGCTTGTAATCGTAAGACAATCATCATAAACTGAAAACTTCATAATTGTCAAAATCAATACTCATTACCCTAACTAAGCATGCATTTTTCTATCCACTAGCAGTAAGCTTACAATTTGTGCAAAACAAAAGTTTAAAAGTGTGAACGGCGTCTGCTTATCAACATAATTAACAGATCCAAAGGCAATTCTAAGGGGTTGCAATGAACGAACAAACTTTCTGTTCCAATTCCTAGCTCGTTTTTGTTGGATTCGGGGTACAACTTTGGATCTCAAATAGTCAATAGCAGCTTCTGAATCCATGTTAACCAATGCCAAAACACCAAAATACACCAATGCTATCATGAAAGATTGTACACATGCCAGAGAAAACATTAGTAGTTCAGGTAAGGGTAAACTTGCTCCTCTTGATATCATCACGTACATTCCGATTACAAACCCTAGTATATCCAGCAAAACTATTGAGGGAAGGAGTACCCCTTGTTGAATGCAGTTCAAGTAACGATTCAAAATTTGGAGTTCTCTGTAAATCAAAATCGAACTTTTGGTTCCATCTTGAAGATTGCCAGCCATTCTACGTCGAAACAGTCTAACATATACTCGTAAGCAGTAACATTCAGGTAGTGATATGGTAGTTATATAATAAGAAAAAGTTCCAAATGCATCAATATTTAACCACAGTCCAACTAAGCATAGAAAAGCCAATATAATTTTAGAAACTAATCCCAATTCTACATTAAGATTGACATTCTCAGAAAGTGTGCACTCCGAAAATAGAAAGTAACCAAATGTAGATGAGTCACATGGCGTAAGCCACCGTTGTAAACTATAGGTCCCTTCAATCAAGGGAGATCCCAACATTCCTATTGACAGGACGAGCTGAAGTAGCCGCTTTTCAGCCCTATTTAAAAATGTTGCTGACTCTTTATCTGTAATTAAAAGGAATATTAAATCTTTGTGTAATCTTCATGGAGAAAGTGGTGGGCAAGCACTGCATTTACCTTTTAGATGGCGACGCTCAAATTGCAAATTCACGTTGAACATCTCAACGATACCTGAAACTCTGTTGCGCACTGTCCAGTGTGCGGAGTAAACTATGAGTAAGGTGTTTGCGTAAAGAAACCCTTTAATAGTAGCAATCATCGGCTCATGCCCTACTTCATGGATTAATTGGAGGAATAATGCAATACAATTAAAGTAACAAAGTTTTTTCTTAAGATTCATACAGAATTTTTTTGTGCTATTCAATTCCTTTTCTCGTAGTTTTTGCTCAGAAGTGAACTCAAATGGAGTCGTTCCATATGTCTGTTGCTGCCTTACGTGCTCGCGTATGAAACGAACTAGATTTTCCTGAATTAACATTTTTTTCACCTAATTAGAGGCAATAAATTGCCAAATTAATTTAAACTCAAAATCCCTCACAAAAATGAAGCACGGAAACAACAGCGCAGTGTCAAGAAGAATATGAACAGTGTCTCTTTTAAATGCAAGAAAAGGACTATGCTATGCTCTGGTCTGCTCTACTTGTAACTTACGTAATCATCAAGAGAGTGATCGATAAAAAGAACGTAGAGGTAGATAAGGAATTAATTAAAATGTTTCTGGAATAACGTCATATCTTCTTAGGCATTGATTGTGCCAATAAATAGAATAATAAAGTAATGTAAGACCGAGTCGTAAAAATGTTCATAATTGAGGATCATGAATAATATACATACATATTGAGTTTTTCTACAATAAAACAGATAATCAATCTTAAGAATCAGCCAAAGAAGGCAGTTCTCCCATCAATACACATTAACACAGACAAATGACAACCTAATAATAGTTATTATTGGTGGCTTATTAAACACAACCGAATTGCAAACGTATATTCGCATATTATATTAATCTGAGTGTCTGAGTCTTATATCCTATCATTACAAAAATCTAAGTCGTGGACATGTTATTCTGTCTCTATCTCAATATTCTCAATACAAGTCTTCATTATCTTAGTTTCATCAACCAAATAGGGCATGTGACAATTATAATACTTGAAAACAAAGTAAAAAGTCTAAGACAAGCAACCAGAAATTGAATGTTTAATTGAGGCTTGTCTAACATAACTATAATGCAATCTGTGCGCCTTTGAAGAAAATGACTAGCTGTCACGTGATTCATAATTATATCTGTATTGCGTTGATTGTTGTTATTGTCGAGTTAACATGAAATGAACATGAGTAAAGAACTAGAAAGACCACTAACCAATTTAGCTTATTTATATGTAAGGCCTTGCCAATTTAATACACACGCATATATCATAAAATTCAAAAGAAGCGACAAATTACATGGAGAAAGTTCAAGTTATCAATTGCATAATAAATTGTGACCTTATCCAAATACATAAAAACAATTCCACAGATAATAACATTCATCTTGTGTTAAAAGAACAAAATAATTGGAAAATTTTAATGTTTAAGAGCAGTAAGTTCCTGCTTTTAGTTAAATTTAGTTTCGTACGAGCAGCAAGTTAACAGTTTGAAGAAGAATAAAATTTTGCAGGTTAAGTGGTGTCAACTCATCATAAAAATTGTATCCTCCAATGTAAATTCGGAGTATGGGACAAGTTTTGAAAAACCTTCTGAACCATTTATTTTCCTTAAGCTGAATTTTTGTGTTCATTTTCTTGTGAACCTGTGAAATTAGTTTAATTATAATTAGAAAAATAGCACTGAAAGAACTTAGAAGGACAAATTTAATGCATAGTAACTGACGCGCTTTGAAACTCTATACACATCAGCGAGTATTCCGATTATAAACAGAATGATGAAAGTTGTTATCATTGCGCCCCAAACGTTCACCAGGTAGAACGTGATGTCCGTTGTCTCTGTTGACATTGTAATACTGTTGTACAAACACATGACAGAAATTACAACGTTGGTAGTGGTGTACAAGGAAAAAAAATACTTAGAGTATAGTATTCTGTGCTGAATAGTCATCAACTGAAGTTCCCGAAATGTTAAAGCCTTGTTTATTGATGCATTGCTTAACTTTTTGGTATTCAAACTCATCATTTCTCTATAAGGAAAAATATTTTATTAGATTTCCCCCATTTTTTCCCCAAGAGATTGAAACATTATATGTTGTTGTTACCTTCCATAGTTTAAAATATAACTGCGGAAGCAATGCCCTTTGAGCATGATGTCGAAAGCATCATGAAAACAATGACCTGTGAAAACAAAGCTCCAGTTCATCCATGAAAAAATGCCAATGAGCAATTTCGTTAGACATTCTCTCAGTGTCCATTCGGATTCCAGCGCATACCCAACTTTACCCTGACATAGTTTGGATAACCAGTAGCCTACATGGAATGGATAGCATGGGTTCCGTATTATATCCAATTGAACAAAGATAGTCACGGACAACCCAGATATTGCTAACATTAGCATAAAATATTTCATCATAAAGTTACGTTTCTTCGTTTTGTCATCGTCTTGCAACCACCCTGCAAAAAACAAGACATCCAGCCAAACGCTTTAGTTAAGTACGCTAGCACAATTCCTAATATATTCAATATCAGCTTTCGCCACAAGTTTATAAAACTTACTTTGTCGCTTTCGCCTTTTCTCGAACCCAATCATCCAATTAAAATGTTCAATTAGAGCTTTGTTTTGTTTCGCATAAAGAAATTGTCCTATGGCACTAATCAAATAGGTGATTCCTAATAGTGCACTATGTGTTTTTACCAACTTGTCTGCTTCGCCCCATACCCATATTTTTTGGATGACGGAGAAAAGTAGGTATGCGTTTGCAAAATTTCGTCTTATGTTGTAAATACGAAGTTGAAAATCGCTCTTTATTTCTAACCGACGGGTGGTATAATTCCATTTGAAGGGAAGGACTGAAAGTAAGTCGGATATTCGAAGAGTTTGTACAAACACATTCAAAAGACCGTGTTTGTCTAGCAGCACCATTTTTCACCAACTTTTCGCAATTCACTCTGGAACTAAAATTTTTTGAGTGCATTCGCCTCAAATGTTGCAATAAAACAAGTCGTCTGGCCAGGTTGAGTGTTTGTGCATTCCAGGTGCAATATGCAGAACTTTCAAAGTTTTTTTTTAAATATTTGAACAACCAACCTAAGCATATCAAGACGGAAGTGCGCATTGTTCATAACTGAGTATTAATTAAAAGAGGCTGGCATAATATCCAGTCATCAGTCAACATAACAATAATTATTGAGTAATACCGTTATCCTTTATTTTGTGAAGAAGCAGCATGAATTTGACAATCGGGTACTTGTCTAGAAATGTCAACGTCCGTTTTAATTCTATGAAATTATATGTCACATATCATGTATGTATACTTGAAATCGAAATCCAATTCTATGATTATATATATGCCTGCGAGCGAAAATTAAGCTTTAATTTATGAACAAGAGTGTCATATATATATAACTGTTTACCAATACCCCAGTTATATATTTTTCTATTTAATTTTTGATTAGCAAACTTCTAATTAAAAGGTTGATATAACAAGGTACATAGGTCTCAACTACATATATTAAGATTTACCGACATTAGATGCATAATGATGAGGTTAAGTGTTTTTCTTTGCATGGGAGTAAGAAGGTTTTGAACAATTTAAATTTGCAGGATTTGTTTAAACTATTTATTACGTGTTATATATCTCTGGCATATCTCTCTACTCTCTACACGTGGGGCAATTTGCCTATTTCAGCGTAGCTTTTTACTGTCATTAGTAAGAGTTTTGGCTTCGTCGTATAACACTTTAATTTCTTCATGAATATAGTAAATTAAATCATCCACTTGTTTTCTGGTCATTACAGCCTTTTCTGCTGTCAAAGCTATTCTGATGTGCTCTCCAAAGCTAAGAGCCATGAATGCAACACCTGTGTAAAAAAAATTATTGGAGTAAAATTAGTAAATAGTTCATTATTAGTTGTTTCACAGTTTCACTTGGTCCAAATTAAATATGTGAAATTTTGAAACCTGCGGTTTCCTTCCAAAGCACCAGCAGCAAAATCAACAGAAATTCCAGCATTGCGACCTATTTTAATTTTAATGGGAATGCCTGGGAAGTTTGTTAAACCTATGTATATTATGAGAAAGTAAAGCAATGAGCATGTATATAGGCATATACGAAAATTTCTTGAATTTTTATGATATGATATTGTATGGTCTACCAGCTGAAACAATTGTGTTCTTGGAGAAAACACTGCAAACGCTATAAAAATGACATCCCAATACCGCTTGACACAATCTGGCTAAATGAGGTACGACCGAGTTTCTCCCATTCCTGAGCAGGAGATCACACGCTCTCAAGCGACAACCTGGGTCTAGATAACTTGTAGGAAGGCTTACAATCGCCCCAGTTCTATAAAGAGCATAAACTTTCCCTTGTTACAATCGGAGCTATTAATGAGGTAATCAAATTCCTATTAATAATGCAGAAATGTTCTTACGCGCGATTGGTAAGTCGCCTGCTATGACCAGGCACTGGAAGAACACTTAAACATGGCATGTATCCCGTATCTGGGAAAGTAGTGGACTTCTGTCTTAACTCAAGATCCTTATGAATTCCAGAGGAAATGGCGGAGAGGAGGACACTCGTGAAACTGACACCAAATCCATTTTTAATATCCTTTACCTGCTGAATAGGAATGAGTTGAGATTTTCCATAGAGTTGCCACCAAGCTTTCCGTTTATCTGAAACCCTCCAAGGGCATCGATTATAACTCTGTGAAGCCACAAGTAGCAGTTCAGAGAAGGCTGTTAATGGAAAGCTTAAGATGGAAATGATCTGCTCCATCAGAGTTTGCTTGGGAGGTTGAGATGGCAATTTCATGTTATCCAAAGATTGTCCCCCTAGTCCCTCCACTAATGCAGAAAGTAGGCTAAATCCATCAGCAAGACAGTGATGAATCTTTAAGACTAAAGCAAAAGTTGGTTCATCTGAATTATAACCTTCTGTATCATCTTGGGTGTTACGGTAATTGGCAACATAATGCAAATCCCATGGACTCGATTCCAATTTAAATCTCTCATTCAGTAAGTTTTCAACTAGCTCATTTAGTTTCTCACTCGACACGGGAGTTTCTAAAGGGCTTTCGTGGTAGTGAATATGATTTTCCAAGTTGAACCTTTCATCGTTCTTCCAAAACGTGAATCCGAGCCAATGATAGGGATACTGACAGAATTTCTGATAAGTTGGTTCCCCAGTCTTTTTGTCTTTTGCTTTAATCCATCTCTCTTGAACAATCTCTTTAAACTCTTCTTGTGTCCAGTGACCTTGCAAAGTCATTGGAACAATAATGCTGCTCCTTGGTCTTTTCCCAGAAAATAGATCATTTACAAGGATGCTGCTAAGAGCGTTCAAAATTTCTCCAAGGTCCGGACGAAACCATTTTGCTAGGAGGATAGCAACTAGTCGAAAAATGTAAACAGGGGTGTTACATAGTATGAGTATGAGAAAAATGGCACAGAAAAAGGTTCCTGCTAAAGTTTTTAATAAGGTGTCAAGTTTGGATTTCAGGTCAAACCCCTCAACACTATTTGCTTCAGATGCCATTTTTTTACTTGTTGCGAGTCGATTTTGGTACTAAAAATGAAGCATGTGAAAGAAATAATGTGTGAGGATAAGTATGAGTATAAGAAGTAAAATAGAACACTAGGTAAACTTTGAGCTATTTCATCATTGTAAATTGCAAAAGTGCATTATGAACAATGGTCTAGGCCAGTATGTCAATACACAACCACAGACTGTCAGTCAGGAAATAAACATCAATATACATATGTATATGAATAAAATTTTCATGAGTTATTTATTTGCATGTTACAATCAGCAGCATATAAAATACGTTAGAAAATTTGTCGTTGTGTCAATTTTTAGTAAACAAAAAAGTCGCAAACGTCAGTTTCCAGTTTTTCCATTTTCCTATAATTTATCTGCTTATTGCTTCGTGTTTGTATTTTTGATGTCTGACAATGGAAATGGGTAATGTACAGAATAGTTAATCATATAATGATGACGTCTCAATTCTTTCCGAAAGTTCATTTTTCTCGCATTAGCGAACCATTGTCAATAGTGTAGTATGGATATTGCGTAATATAAAGCTCTTTGATATGATTGTAAATCCAATACGTAAAACAAGGAACTTGAAGAAGCAATAATTTATACTTCGTAAACTGCATCATCATCATCACAATCATAAGTAAGCGGAAGTGCGGTTTCTTCATTTTAGCGAGTAAAGACGAGTGTATATTAGAATACGGGGGGACTCGTCTTCATAATTTTACTTAATATCACTTTTGTAAATGATTGGTATTCATTTTCATCAACGAATTCGCAAGCTGTTACTCATACTTAAATACCCCCTTGCACGAGCTTTCACAGTAACAACATTCATTAAGATACATCATTATTTCAATATAATGATACGTAGTGACGTAAAACATTAAAAACAGATTTGGCAGTGGCTTTAGGATCTTAAATTGCTTTATTTCATTGAAATATAAACCTGACTCAAATAACATCGTTTTTGTCATGTTTTTGTCATAATTTTAACAGAGAAGATCCTTTAATTAACAGAGAGATACAACAAAAAATGTTAAATAAAATCGAACCCTATAACTATACTTGAATTTATATTTAGTTTTAAATATACTTAATATATTTTAACTTCGTATAATAAAGCACTCTAATAGAAGGTCATTTTACTGAAGTTGTTAAAATGAAAATGGTATACTTATTAACCGGCACCCTTTGCAAAAGGGGGTAGGATCTTATTTTCACAAATGGTGTCTGTCTGTCTGTCTGTCCGTCTGTGAGCACGATAGCGGCGACACGGTTGAGAAATTTCGAAAATTCTTTTTGGTAAACGATACCTTAGGTCAAGACCTTCCCTGGGAAGCGAGATGGGTCTTATCGGTCATCGAGAACCAGGTCAAAGATAAGATCACATATGTGTAATAGCAAAGTATAAAGTGTGATGCATCAAAATGGTTCTATTTGCCGAGATGAAGTCAGTCATGCTATTTTAAAAATTCTCCGATGACCCCAGCGTGACCTACGAACGTTTAAATGTCGAAATGTCTTAATTTTCGACATAGCAGTCGAACTATTCAATATTTACAAATTCTTTCTTCACAAGTCAACAATTTGAGGACATAGCTTCAAATGATTTGATAAATATGTGAAATTGGTTATGGAAAACCAGTTCAAAGGTCAGGGTTAAATATTTCTAAATAGCGAAGTATAGAGTGCGATGCATCAAAATGGTTCTACTTGCTGAGAGGAATTCAGTCATGCGGTTTTAAAATTTTTACAATGACCTCAGCATGACCTAATGTCTTAATGGTCGAATTAATTAAAGGTCGAAATGTCTTAATTTGTAATCAATCAAAATTTATAAAATTAAGTAAAAATGCGTAAGGGTGTCGGTTCTTTACGCCTGTTGTCGGGTTTATTTAATTTTTCAGCATTTATAATAATTTTTGAGATTTTGCCTCTACTTAACTTAATAGTGCAACTATATACAAATTGAGTTTGATTCGCTGCAGAATAATCATTCTAAATTTTTTCTACAGAGTGATTTGAGCTTATATGAGAAAATAAACAGTTTATGTGCATTGCAAATGGTATATTTTATATGATTATATCCATTTATGTAAAATATTTGGGGCTTTCTTGGATTGTACTAACAACTTCAGTTTTATAACCTGAAATCTATTCACCCTATATATATACATTCTCGCAATATCCAACTGGGCGTGATATCGAACTAAGAAAACTACATGTTCTATTGTATTATTTTTATCTACGAGTATACCAGATTGTATACCAAAATATCTTTAAATTTCTTTGGGATAGCATAGAACAATGGGGCCGGGGTGCTGGAATAAAATTTCCAGAACGTGTCGTTTGTTTCATTCTAAACTCTACGAGTCAATTCAGATGCTTAGTGCACTGAAATTTATAAAACTGGACTGGGTTTCTGTGTTAATTCTTTCATTTCGAGCCAGAAACCTGTTTTTTGCTTTACCAATTTGTTATCTTAAAGAGAAACGTATTTTCATAACAATTAATTCGCGACTCTATAACACATTTCATATAATCATCGCATTCCTTAGCCTGCTTGACTGGTTATCACCGTTCATCATTTCCCGTCATATGTTCAGTGGAGAATCTCACAATGGACCATCCTTATTCTTGAAATTATTTACGAGAGCAATTTTGTGGTGGCTATACATCTTCTTTTGGTGGAGACTTGAGTCAATTCTAAAGGTTTTCAACATGTCGATGGCTATCAGTGATCCGGGTAAGAAACGATATGCTAATATAATGCTACATAAGCCAATCGCATGAATGATTGAATGAATGCTCTTTCTGAAGTCTGAGTTGCGGTTTGTTTCTCTCTATCCACAGCTAGATTCCAATTGGCTAAAAAGGAGTTCCAAGGAGTCCCTGCAAAACGTTTTACAATCATACTAGCTGTCACAAGCCTCTACGTTTTAACTCAGTCTTCTATATTTCCTTTAGTAATGTTCTTTGTGACCCGAAATAGTAGTCGATGGAGCCATTTGAAATGGATATTTGGAAAATATTATGACACTCCTTTAGTGATTATATTAATGGGGTTTCACCAACTGGTAAACGTATTTCATTTAGCTTCTGCAGCGTGGACGGCAGTCATAGCTTTGTTTGGCACCACTTTCAACGTGCTACAATTTTACATAAAAACGCTAAGGTTAAATTTCCAATTATATCAAACTTTTACTTATTTCTTGCTATTTTTTTATCCAGCTAACCATTATTAATCTTTGGCAGGATAAGCATATTGTCCCAACGTACCAGCCACACGGAGGCAAGGCTTCAGTATAGAGTTCTTCAGCTTCTTTTTCAATGTGTAAGCGAAGGAAGCTATTTGCTTTTAGCCACCCTCTACTTTCTGGCTTTCAATCTACTTTTAATGAACTCCCTGTATGCTGTCATGTTCTCCAAAGCTGCAGGCTCAATGTCACCAGTAGCACTGGTGATGGCTCTACTTCAAACTTTCAGTGGAATGGCTTTGTTGGCGGGTATACTACATCAAATCATGAGGCTTGCGGCGGACTTGACAAACAATTCAGATGCAATTCTCAATCATTTTCAGCGACAATCCTTTAGGAATCTCCATGCGCGAAAGTTTTGGGCTTCTTGTCACAAAGTACAAATTGAAGCTTTACCTTTCTACAAATGTCACAGGAATGTGGCCTTTCTACTCTTTGTTCATTTCACACTACAGCAGCTTGTAACAGTTTTGTGCATTTAAGAAGATACGGCAAATGTGATTGTTACTTTAAGTAGTACAGCGTGACCATGGTCTATTTTTAGCACACGCAAAAATATATGATGAAAAAAGAAGTAAAAGTGTAGCATAAAATATGTTATATTGCATATTATCAGACTTTACTTCCTTATGCATTTCCATTGACGCATCATCGAAACCCGAAAGAAAAAAAAGAAAAAACCAAACGTCAACCACTATCAAGGCTATACACGGGTTCTTAAAAGAGCCATAATCCATATAAAAATTCATTCTAGTTTCTGCCCTACAATGTTGTGTGTGACAATATTTCCTATTCTGACTTTCTCGTCGTTGAAAAAATTATTTTCTAGTCGATTCAAACTCCGTAAGAAAAGATCAAGTAACCTTTAGTTTCAAGTAAAGTCCCATTCACTTTAGTGTGAGCCAAGGGTCGCGCTGAGAACTTGGCTCCGATTTGGCTGAAAATTTGCAGGAATATAGATTTTAATGCGTAGATTACGAATCCGAAATCAGTAAATCGACTTTAAAATCGTGGCGCCCCCCAGAGGGAAAAAACCGTTGGTTGCCATGGCAACCCACCGTTTTTTCCCTTCCCGATTTTAAAGTCGATTTACTGATTTCGGATTCGTAATCTACGCATTAAAATCTATATTCCTGCAAATTTTCAGCCAAATCGGAGCCAAGTTCTCAGCGCGACCCTTGGCTCACACTAAAGTGAATGGGACTTTACAGTGATTCTGTCATTCTGTGATTCTGTCATTCTGTATTTCACACTTAACACAGAAACCTACTAATTGTGACATGTGACATGTGGTAACTCGTGTGTACGAATGCCTACAGAACGTTCAAAAACAATTTTTTTTGCAATCTGAAGAATGGAAAATGGACTGCATAACCTGTAAGTTTTAAAAAATTCACAAAATTTAATACATCAACCATGTAAAGAAAGTACTACTTAGAAAATAAATCCATTTTGGGGTAATTTGATCAGGTCAAGAGATGACACTGACATGTCAGCATCTGCATTTGGAAATCGGGAACTAATTCGTCTCTAATGTAAACTTTTCGAATTACATTGGAGTACGGAGGTCTGAAAACGCATTTTGATCTGGCGGACTATCAATCCTTATCCTTACGGCAGAAGAATGACGATCACCCGTATTTGCATGCCAATAAGAATACACCTGAAATATTTAGCATCTTAAATTTCTCAAATGCTTCTCTTTTAAAAATTAATTGAACTAACTTAATAAAGTCATGTATATAACCTCTACAAGCACTTTATTCGTTAACCTAAATACCCATCTTTTTCACTTTCATTAAGCATACTTAACTAACTACTGCATTAATTTATCAGTTACACCATAAATGAAGATGATGATCACGATCTTAACAGTTTTGCGACGTTACGTTATTAATCAAATTTTATTTGATCATAAAGTTGACTGATGGAACAGAAGTAAAACGTGAAGCATGCTAAATTCCAACGTACATTCACTATTCTACATTAAACATTTACAGGGCACAAGTACAAATCATATACATACATACATACATACATATGTATTTACGGATGATAGATGGATGGAAAGCCAACAGTGTCGCTAGTCGAGTCGGACGTAGATTTTGCTCATTGCGAAATCCTACCTGTTTGAACTGTGTTGGATTTTTGTACACGTTTTTCATATTACCATCATTCTCATTACGGCAATGTCGATCGTTCATAATCTAGTTTAGATCATATGCATAAGCTGCTAGTTAAAGTTAACATTTTTTCAACCTGAACTTAGTTTGCCAACTGTGAAAGGTGAAAGAAAAGTACTCCATAGGATTCTGTATAATTGTCAGTTGATATAATAAATAGTTATTTGTAATTACTACGATAAGAGCTGTCATTGATAGAGCATTGATTGACAAAGTCAAAATGTCATTGCCATTGAGGCAGAAGGCTGTTAATGCCCGAAGAAGCTGTGAAAAAGTTCAGAAGGCATATTTGGAGCAGAAAAGTGAGATTTCGAACCTGCGAAAAGAAGTCACTGATAAGGAAAGACAAAATTCAGCCCTTCGTCATGAACTGACCGAGAAAGAGGAAGAAAACACTACCCTTACACAACAACTCGCGGGGAAGGAAGAAGAAATTAAGCAGTTGAGGGCTAAATTGGATGAGGAAACCCAGAAAAGAATGTGTGCAGAAGCGCAGCTACTGGCAGCGGAAATTGATTTTGACGAAATCCAGGAGACCCTTGATTTCGAAAAGGAGACGACGGGCGAGGGGAATGTGGAAGAAGAAGCTCAACCGATGGATTTCTCGCAATCTTTTCTCAGTAAAAAATGTCCAGTCGATGGTGCGTCCGCTACTGGAAGAAGTATCGGGATGGAAAAGCAGCCATGGAACCCTCCTGCTGGACTACTCTTCTCGCCATGCATCAACCGTGCAGGCACTTCTTCAGTAGAGGTGCTTCAAATAACGTTGACATGCGTAGTAAGTTACAAGAGCAATTTTTTCAAGAATATATAAACTGATTTTTTTCAGACAACTACGGGGCATGAGGATCAATACATTGGTCGGAACCGCAAGAAGCTTCATGGATTTGATAGGATTAATTCAAACGAATTTGTACTGATTTGTAAATGTGGGAAGGCATTTCTTGATGGAGCCGAACTCACAAAACATATTCAAAGGAACACCGTCCTAAATTTTGGTTGTAGACTCTGCACCGACCGCTGGCACAACTTTTCGGCGTTTAAGAGGCACCTTACCAACGCTCATGGAATACAATTGGAGAAAAATGAAACTAAGACTGGATGTTCAACTTGTGGAGAACTTTATGAGACTCGGGCAGCGTTCACTTCCCATTTCTGGGAGTTTCAGTAAGAATCGCATCCACAATTTTTTTTACCCTTTGCCTTTCTTCATAATTAAGTTGATAAATACACAATATAATTCTAATTTGCAGTGGACGATCGGCCAGAATGTTGCAGGCGGATCCAGCCATGGGTCCACAACTTCCGGAAACGTACTTAATAGACATATGAGTTAGATGAGTGAACACCAACAACAACAGTTTTTGTGTTAGTTTGTATGTTGAACTTTGTAATTTGTTAGACATTAGAGTAAGTATAGAACTAGAAAAGTTAAATGTAATCATCTTGGAAGGTAAATTTTGAAACTAGATTAGAATGGGATGTTGTAATTGCCTGCGCTCTGAATTTTGGAATTGACTAATTAATTTATTAATGAGCTAGCTAACTTGATGTAGTATATATTGCATGTAATTTGTTGTATAGTTGACTTATGTTTATATTAAACGCTTGCTAAAAGTAAAAAAAAGAATATGACTTCCGGTTCTGAAACTTTACTAGATATATTAGAAATCATATAAAACACGCATATAAAACTGAACTTGGCATACCGCAAATTCATGATTAAGATATAAACAGGTAACTATAAAACAACTGTACACGTATTTGTTATCAAAGGAACATATCAATAGTCATCATTTTTACTCCTCGTCTTCTTCTTCTTCCTCCACCTCCTCTTCTGCACTATACTCGTCATCTCCCTCATCACCTTCGGATTCTTCGGCATCCATATCTTCCTCACACTCGTTATTAATCTCCTCCTCTTCTTCTACACAGTCATCACTGTCATCATCATCATCATCGTCCACCGATACCTGCGTCTCAGCAATAACTTCACTATCATCTTCATCTTCATCATCATCATCTTCTTCTGCCTCCAGTTTTGGAATCTCAGCGTCGTCAAAGTCCATCGCATCTTCCACCACGTTCTCATCTAGTTCTTGGGTTACTACTGCTTGTTCAATATCTTCAAAGTTATCCGCTTCCTCACCTTCATCCACCTTCTGAGTTTGAGATTCTTCGTCGTAATCCTCGTCTTCTTCCTCCTCTTGCTCCCCTTCGTCACTTTCCGATTGTTCAGTTTCGCTTGACTCACTCTCACTCACCTCCATGTCGTGACTATCAACATCATTTTCGCTAATTTCCTCGCAACTATCCTCTTCTTTTTCACTGATTTCTTTCTTAGATTCTTCAATGTCCATAGCTTCAGTACCTTTCTCAGATTCCATGAGTTCCTCAACGGTGTCAACATCCTGAAGACTTTCATCTTTCGATAAGGTATTTTGTCCTTCTGATTGTGACGGATTACTAGCATTGGTGTTCTTTTTCAACCTTTTCACAGGCTTCTTTAGCTCACCCGACGGTTTCTTGGAGGCTTTAGATTTCAGAGGGGGATCCTGAGATTTCAACAAACTTGCACCACTTCCTTTCTCCTTCCACACTTTACTGATAACCTTCTTCTTCTTATCATCATCACCACCACCGTCAACCTCACAACTGTCTTCATTTGCACAACCAGGTTTGGAAATCCTCATCTCCGGGTGCCGCTTGAGGAACCCATAATACCAGTCATCACTGGTCATCCTCTTCTCCGGTCGAAACTGGGTTGGAATCCCGTTCGAGTCACAATACTCAAAACAGATACGTTTGATATCTGATGAGGTAACGGTGAAACCTTGGGCCCTCAAGTCCAATACAGTCTTTGTCATCACTTGCTCCTCCACTCTGGTTAAAATAGGGTTGCCCCCACAAGTACGAATATGCTCCGAGTAGTCCGGCCTCCCACCGAAACGAATAAACTTTTCGTAGTGACGATACAAAGTTGCTCGAGAAATACCAAAGTGTTTAGCACAATCATTTATCTTGTACATCCCGTTTTTAATACAATGAAGAGCTTCCAGAAGATCCTGCTTGGTCCAGGCGTCCGCAGTTTTCCTCTTGTAATTTCGAACCATAATGGTCAATGGTGGTGGTCAGTCAGGTCAGTGGTGGTTTCAATCGTCAGTCTGAAAAATTACAAAAGGTTCACATGGTTACCAAAATTCAAATCCAACCAGACCAAAATAACAACTTGATCTTTTTCAATCCCTGATTTTTTTCGTCATTCAATCAAATCGTTGACTCACCAAAATCACTTTTTCGATCTAGACGCAGGTGTGACGTGTCAATTCTGTCAATGCACTTTGCTTGAGTTTCTCTTTTACTGTTAAAGTGTTAAAACTGTTATAAATTACAATAATTATTATTATTCTCTTTGGGGCGTCCTGATTCTTTTCGAACGGAGAGGACAACTTTCACTTTGACGGTGCGTGGGTCAATCTCAGACAAATTGAATTGACGTCAACAACCATTATATCAACCAAAACTCGATAAGGTCTGGGGGCTACAGAAGATTTTCGTACAACTTGTCACCTGCTCACTCCTGTAAGTGTAAAACTAAAAACGTCATGGTCACTCACCACCACGGTGTCTGGTCATTACTCAAAAATAGCGCAACATTCACAAAACTCAATGTGAATGCATTGTCAAATGCACTAAAAAATGCTTTCTTTTATTACCATGTCGTGCTGGGCAAACAAAGATAATTTTGGAAGTAGATAAGTGTTGATAAGTGTCTACTTCTAATTGTCACTCATTTAAAACTCACGGCTGATTGAAGTGTTCTATTTTATTAGATTTTGAGTGAGGTCATCATCATATCATATGGCTTCCAATAACCGGCGGACGGTTTCTGATCAAGATGAAGGAGCTGCAGCACCCCTTCGTAACTACAGATCAGCTAGATCGATGGCAGCAAGTTCCAGCGTGAGCATCGATCCCAGCGGCAAATTCTCCCGGATTGGACCACTTACTATTCCTTCTACGCATCCTCATCCACCTGCGAGAGCTCGTATTATCGCCCTCAACAGCCCAATGCAGCCGGAAGTGTTCATTGGGAATGATGTGAACACAGGCAAATACTCAATTTGGTCATTCATCCCGTCCTTCCTTTTCGAGCAGTTCAGAAGATACTCCAATATTTTCTTCTTGGTGATTACGCTTCTGCAGCAGATTCCGGATGTGTCACCAACTGGAAGATTTATGACGTTGATTCCATTGCTTTTCATCTTGTCGGTTTCAGCAATTAAAGAAATATTTGAAGATGTTGTAAGTACAATTTATTTTTTTAGTTTCCAAGTATTTCTATTATTCTTTAGTCCTCCAATTAAATTATGTACTTTTTATGTCTTTGTAGAAACGTCATAATGCCGATAGGGAGATCAATAATCGGACGGTTCAGGTGCTAAAAGACGGTCAGTGGAGATGGGTCAAGTGGATCAACGTGGGAGTTGAAGACTTTGTGAAGGTTACCAATGACACCTTCTTTCCTGCGGACATTGCCATTTTCTCCTCCAGCGAACCTTTGGGCCTTTGCTATGTGGAAACGTCTAACCTTGATGGAGAAACCAATCTGAAGGTGAGACAGGGGATACCTGAGACTATTGAGTTGGTTGAAGCAGCGGACCTGAGGGGGCTGAGTGGACAGTTAGAATGTGAATTACCCAACCGGCACCTGTACGATTTTGCGGGGAAACTGAAATTAAATCAAGACCCTTATGTTGCACTGGGACCCGACCAAATCCTTCTTCGCGGAGCAAAGCTTCAGAACACTAGGTGGATAATCGGTCTGGTGATTTACACGGGGAGTGAGTCCAAGTTGATGATGAATTCTACGAAAGTGCCACTCAAGCGGAGTACTGTTGATAAGCTTACTAACAAGCAGATTGTGATGCTCTTTGGTCTCCTCATTGGTGTCTCGTTGCTGTGCTCTACTATGAACTTTCTTGTTGCGGATGAGAGCATGTGGTACATTCCATAGTATCGTGAACTGAGTAAAGCTACCGTTGGGCAACGAATCATGTCATTCGTATATAATTTCATGACATTCATCATCCTCTTCAATAACCTGATTCCGATAAGCCTAACAGTGACTTTGGAAGTGGTTCGATACATCCAGGCTCTGTTTATCAATTGGGATTATGACATGTATCACCCTCCAACGAAAACTTTTGCAAACGCTCGCACCTCCAACCTCAACGAAGAATTGGGTCAAGTTCGCTACATCTTTTCGGACAAGACTGGCACTCTGACGCGCAATGTAATGGAGTTCAAAGGATGCACAGTACACGGGGAGATTTACAACCCTGAAGATTTGTTTCATGGACAAAATGAGCTCATTACTAATCTGGAAAAAGGGGACGAGTCTGCTAAAGACATTCGAAACTTTTTGACGTTACTCGCCGTTTGTCATTCTATCATCCCAGAGTATCCGGAGGATGGCGGGGAGACCATTTATCATGCATCGTCACCTGATGAAGTCGCCCTTGTTAGTGGAGCAAGACACCTTGGATATGTCTTTGAGAAAAGGACTCCACTTTGGGTAGAAATCAAGGCTCTGGATAAGGTGGAAAGATATGAGATACTCAACACCCTTGAGTTTACATCCCAGAGAAAGCGAATGTCTGTTGTTGTGAGAGCACCGGATGGGAAAATAAGGGTGTACGTTAAAGGAGCAGACTCCATGATTTTCGAAAGATTAAAGGCGGACCCGGCCAATGAAAGAATTAAACAAAAGACTCACGATCACCTGGAAGAATTCTCAACTCAGGGACTGAGAACATTGTGTTGTGCCATGGCGGAGATTCCAGAAAAGTTTTATGAGGAGTGGAAAGAAATCTACCAACAGGCTGCAACGGATATTCACGACAGAGAGCAAATGCTAGAGGATGCTGCAGAGCTTATAGAAAAGGATTTATACCTGTTGGGAGCAACCGCCATAGAAGACAAACTTCAAGAAAAGGTGCCGGAAACCATTGCCGCTCTGCTCAAGGCTGGAATTCGAGTCTGGGTATTAACAGGTATTGCTGCTACCTATTAACTATTACTATTTACTACTACTATTACTACTTTAACTTTACTTTACTTTTTTAACAGGAGATAAGCAAGAAACGGCCATTAATATTGGATATTCGTGTCGCCTGCTTAGCCCAACAATGGAACTATTGGTAATCAACCAGGAAAGTCTTCAAACAACTTGGGAATGTATTATCAATTACATTGACCAGTTGGCGGGAGCCACAAGTGGGTATCTTCCGAAGGACAACGACGCAGCTGTGATAGTCGATGGGGCAACGCTGAAATTCGCACTAGAAGATGAAATAAAAGACGATTTTCTGGATTTGTGCTGTAGTTGCAGAGCCGTCATTGTGTGTAGGGCATCGCCTATGCAAAAGGCAGAAATAGTGGAATTAGTCACTATACGTACAGGTGCTGTGACGTTGGCTATTGGAGATGGTGCTAATGATGTAGCAATGATTCAAAAGGCCCATGTTGGAATCGGGATATCAGGCATGGAAGGACTTCAAGCTGCTCTGGCCTCGGATTATGCTATTGCCCAGTTTCATTTTTTGAAAAAGCTGTTGTTTGTTCACGGTTCCTGGAGCTATGATCGGATGACGAAGCTTATCTTCTACAGCTACTACAAAAATATATGCCTCTATATTATCGAACTTTGGTTTGCCATGTACTCTGGCTGGTCTGGCCAAATAGTGTTTGAACGATGGAGCATCAGCTTTTACAATATGATTTTCACTGCAGCACAACCAATCGCGATGGGAATCTGTGATAGAGACTGCAGTCAAGAAATGAGAATGAAGTATCCCATCCTTTACAAACAGAACCAAGACGCCTTCAACCTCAAGTCTTTCTTTATATGGATTTTCAATTCTTTGCTACATTCAGCCTCCCTCTTTTGGTTAACCTACTGGATATTTGGAACGGGAGTTCTTTGGAGTGATGGAAAGGAAGGAGGATATCTTGTCATGGGAAACTTTATCTATACGTATGTTGTGGTCGTAGTCAGCCTCAAGGGTGGATTAGAGACCAAGTCCTGGACTGTATTTACACATATATCAATTGGATTGGTTTAATTCTTGTACCAATGGCTACTCTTTTGCCCGACCTTTTATGCAAGGCTAGAGAAGGCGTAGAATTCCAAACACTGGCTGATAAGCTGCGACAGTGCGAGGCTGAGAAAGTGCACCCGAAAGTGATGCTTCAGAAAGAACCAATAAATAGGTAACTACTACATATATTCACGTCCGTGCACCTTTCATGTATGAAATATATGATTTGACCTCTTTTTGGGCTCTGTGTTTTACTGAAATTTTAAACCTGGATTATTTTAGACTGCGTCGTGGCCAAAAAGAGGACCTCCGGAATCTCGGAATCATTCAAGCTCTGGACCAAGCACTCATTCAGGGTTTTGCTTACATATCCTGCTTCTTAATGATAGGAGAAGATGAAACGGTCATTGAAAATCGCCGTAGTGGAGGGGATACAGATGAGAATAGGGATGGCGAAGAGCCAGAGGAGGATTTGCACTCGCATTTCAATGATGGGGATTCGGATGAAGACGAACCGCAGCAAAGTGCTCTAATCGTGCGCAACATTAGATTGAACCAGCAAGATGTTTTGTACGCCGATGAAATGGAAGAAATGGAATTAGTTTAGCCCCTTTGATTTGAGTCTATATTATGAATGTGTCAAAGCTTAAACAATACAAATTGTACTTAACACATTGATCTCGTATAACAAACACTAAATATTACAATGAAAACTACTAACATTTTTTTAAAAAAATTCGTCTCCAATATAAATAGTATGCTTACTAACTTTACCAGTACACAAAACTGTAATTAAAACTCTTGTAAAAAAGTATACTTGTTTTTAATATGCGTATGTATGTGTCATACGTGAAAACTCATAAAAGTAAAATAAAATATGTTTATTCAATATATATATTCGAGTGTGAGCTGGTTGAGGCCTGTCTATGTATTTTGTGGTTGCATAAGTATTGCTAGATGTTAATTACCTAAAGTCTGATTCGTTTCCTGTCCAAAATGAGCTATTCATCAATAATATATTGCAAACTAAACATATAGGCTAACTGACTGGTGGCTTTCGAGCTTTTTTTAGTTTTAGTCTTCAACAATAACCTGCCAGTAGTATTTTTGACTCTTATATAGCGTCCACATCCATACAATGATTTCAAATCTCAACTTGTATTTGACCCTGTTTCAAAACTGTTTCATCGACATTGCTACTTATCATGGTTTGAATTTTATTGAGTTCAGGCAGCCAATAATTTTGTCAAAATTCGAATATGAATACGACAACTACAGTGTTAATATTAATACTACATACGAGAATAGGACTGCACGAAACCATCAGCAGATCAAAATTCCAGCGCGGCCGCAGAATTGTGATGTTCACATACTCATTTTGGACCCAGAAGAACAGAATGATACAGTAATTACTGTACCAAACAGAGCACAATGGCCATTGGACATTTCAATTAATTCTGAATTTCTTATGCAAAGTATATTTGTTACGAGAATGCGATATGACGTTCTCATTTCCGCCGATGATCATCAATCGTACTTGGTGGACTATTGGGTTGCCGAAGTGGTGGAAAATTCCATGTCAGACATAGGGCATAAAACAGTTCCTCCCACAGTTTCATGGGAACTGCTGCACTTAAAAATGGAAGTCTTAGTATCCAGCTGGAAACTAAAAGAAGAAGAAGAAGAAACAGAGTATGTCATCAAAACGGTGGAGCTACTTTGTCATCATTGCCATCCTAAAGGATACCCACTTCAATCAATCCTCATAAATCATTCAGACGAACAGACTCATCATCATCCTCTCACGGAAAAAAAGCTACATGAAATTATCATGAAGCTGAATTCAAACACTGATGAAATTACGTGGCTACTCTACAAACACCTTAATCCCAAGAAGGTATTTGGAAATTTCAAATACCCAAAAAATAAGAAAGAACGGCAGTTGTTCCGTAAAGGGACCGGACTTCGTAGACTGGAAGATGAGCAATTACTCTTTCATGCGATTGGGAATGCTAGTTTTTGCGAGTGGAGGGATGGAAATGAGATGCTCGAAATGTGCAACGACATATTCAAATCGTTATATCCTCTCCTACCGGAAACAGAGTTCGTTCAAGCGAATCCACTTCCCATTTCATTACAAGCAATTGCAGTGGACCAGTTGTGGTCATTTGATTGGCACTTTACCATACATGGAAATTCTATCTCCCTATAAGATATTCGCATGGTTGGCTATCTCTTTATGCTTAATTATTCTCCCTGTGATATTCACTGTGATTGATAAGACTTCATACAGCTTACAAACACAACCCAGTTTGTCCAAGACTATCGAGTCCCAAAAGTTTGAGTCGAGATGGAGAACCACATACTTCAAATATGTACTTGGTTCTATAAAACCTTTAGTTGATCAGGGCCCAGATGAAATATCTGAATCCTTTGCATCATATACTCCACTTCGAATTTCAATCACCATTTATTTGCTAATGGTTATCATTTTAAGTAATGGTTACAAAGGGGAAAACATCACCAAATTAGTGTCTCCCATTCCCCCAGTTCCTTTCTCCCTTTATGAAGAATTGGTTTCCAAAGATCATGACATTTTCAGCAAGCCTCTCAGAATCTCAAGTTCAAGTAACATTTCACGTGGTAAACTTCTCAAGGCCCGTCCCGATTATCTGGAAAACCAGAGTTTCAACTCCAAAGGGGTTCATTACTTTGATATAACCGACTCATTGGATTTGGATGAGGAGACTGGAGAGCGAAAGACCTTCAGATTAGAAATGATGTCAGATTTGGCCACTTACTTGAGACATGATGATGATGGGCAATGGCTTTCTGAACGTGAACATTTTATCCTCAATAATTCTCGAATGTTTCTAAAACTCCCCATTAAAGACGCGCAGAGGACCAAGTGGACTGCTTACTCTGGCCTTTCTCTCCTCTACAATTGTTCCACCACAACGAGATACGCAGTGATTGCGGAGAGAACTCGAATGCTCAAGTTTCAGAGCATGTATGCTATGAAATATGGACGTGATCCGAGGTTCAAATTTCCCTTATCATTTGGAAAAGACATGTTGGCTACCATAACCCAAGGCATAACAATGTTGAATTGGGTGAATCCTAAGATAGTGGTTAGAATGAAAGCTCTGTATACCTCTGGAATTATGGATTGGTATGAAAATTTTAATGCAAATGCGTACAAGGATGCAGGAAAATTGATATATTTGTTGAAAACTAGTCATTTTAGACCCACAGCGTTGACTACTAGTTTCAAGCTATTGTTTTTCATTTGGATGGCAGGAATTTTAGTAGGATTCATAGGATTTTTAATAGAACCAGTTGTTTTTGCAAGAAATGCGTGGTTCCAAATTCTTATGAGTCTCTGTCGCCGTTTCCAACAGTTTTTAAATCTCTGTAGGACTAAGTGTCCAAAAAAATGTCGGATTAGTGGAAGAAGAATCGAGCAGAAATGTATTTAAAGTTTTTCCTTTAGAGGAAGAAGATGAACAATGTATATGATTAGTATGACAACTGGCGACCTAAATTTTAAGAGGAAAATTAGCACAAAAAAACATAAATCTTGAAGCATATGTACTACGTCCTGACCTTGTCATTTACGTACGTACAGTTTGAAGCCACAACCACATCCGAATTCTTTCGCTGAAGCTTCCAGAGTTTCAGTTCAAACTTTGACCATGTACCAAAAATCAACAGTAGAACTAAACTCAAAAAATGTGATGAGTATTTACAATGAGTTTGTAAGCTGATTCGGAAGGTTCAAGTTTTACTAAACTTGTCGTTATCCAATCTTGTCGTTTCCTTATCATTTCTGGAAAATGAAGTACAGTTTATTTGCACTAATCTTGCTCCTTAGCAGTTTATTCAGTCTAATGGAATCGGGACTAACAGCAAAGTCTAGTTCCAAATGCCATTGTGCCCCACATTCGTTTCCTGTTTATGGAAACAACGGTAAAACTTTCGAGAATACATGTTTAATGCAATGTTACCGGAAACATAGTAATCCTGGTAATTTTCGATTATATGTAGAAACACTAACTCCAAACTGAAAATTAATAGCATGCAATTATACAAATATAGGTGACCTGATGCCGATTTTTACCTCTTTTTTATTACAGACCTCAAGATATCTTACATAGGAAGATGTCATACCAGTATTTGGAGTGGTTAGAGCTCGGCTCGGCTAATCCAATCTATACAACTCACCCACACCCATACACTAAAAAATTAATTTATTGGAGATTACAAGTCATTTATTTGCTGTAATAAAATGAATTTTCAAACATTTATTTCATATAAAATCATGTTGCAGTATGTCATGACATGAAACTAGTTGGATTAAAATTAATTCGTCCTTTAGTTTTAGTACATTTTTACTCGTGTCCTTGTTTGGAAATCCGCTTATGTCAAGTTGAAACAGTTAGACACGTACGTACATAAAGATCCTATCATTTTATAAATTTTTACGTTGATTCAATGAAGAGGTTGTACAAACAGTCTCTTAAAAATTAATACTAGTGGCACATCGTATCTTAATATCTACTATGATCTACTTTAAACCTAACAAATTGCTTAAAAGATTGCACGAATTCATAAAATAGAATAATTAATAATAATTGTGAACAATAACATTTAATTGATGCTGGATGGACACTTGCTTAATCTCGATTGGAGAGCTGAGTATTCAGAAGATTATTCAGAAGAGTTCTGGTTGATGCGCCACTTTACATAATCTTCATCGCCCACTTTCCCCTAGAAAAAAAAAGTTATAATCCATTCATGTCAATGACATTTGAGTTAGGTAATGTTTAGTACTCGTCTGTAAGAGCTTACAAAAAACAATAACTTACTTGATTCAAAGAAACGTATGGAAGCAAGCAATGGGCATTTTTCCATGTCATCGGATGCCCTAGATCAATTCCCTTCAAAGCCTTGCAGGTGTGGGCTTTAAAGTGATACTCCGTGTAGAATACATCTCCACATTCTTCCTTCGGACACCTCCAAGTTGCTCCGCCATTGTACCGCTTCAAATGAAGTTGGAAACTAGGTTTTCTGGTGAATCGTTGACCACAGGAGCATCGGTATACTTTCACGGTGGAATAGTGCTCCAATTGATGATTTTCATTACATCCTTGTCCTTTCGCTTGCTTCTTAATAGGTTTAGTTAGCAGATGGATCAACGTTTTTGAGTCTTTCTTTCCCTCTTTATTTTTCTTACGTCCTGTTGCAACTAACGGCTCTACCTTAATTTCAACGCCCCCATTACTGCACACCTCCTCATTGTCATTTGGAGTTCGTATTCGTATTGTTGCTCGACCACACGATATCGACGTACCAACATCTTTCCAGCGTTTTGAATCTTCCTGGTAAAGGTCTCTATCAATCTTCAGCTTCTTGTTCTCATTCTTCTGCTGCTCCAAAAGTAATTTCTGCTCTTCTCCATACTTTTCAGACTTTTCTAGCTTTTCCTTCAGCATTAAAATTTCAACTTTACTAGCCTCCAGTTCTAGTTCAACCAGTTGTTCCTTCAATTGGCTTAGTTCCCGTTCCTTCGCCTCCATCTCCTTCTCAAGGTTATGCAAACATTCAAGGTTTCGCTCCAGCACAATTTCAAAATTTTTCTTAGAGTCCAACATTTGGTTGAGTTTATCCTTGTCAGTCTTTAATTCCTTCATGAGAGCTTCAAATTTGGCTTCAATTTCCTTCCTAATTAGATCTTCTTCTTTTATCCTAACTTCATGAGCTACAACGGATACCTCCGGACAGTCATAAACGTTATCATCATCATTTTTATCGTCTTTGATAGCTTTCGGAGGATTGGATATAGAAGTAGTCCTTCGAGCACCTGTAATGTTGCCAGCATTGGTAGGTCGCATATTCGGAACCGAATTCAAATCAATGCACGCCGTGGAATGAAAAACAATGACCGATTCACGAGGCATATCCCTTCTAAAGTCACTCATTTTTGGAAGCTCGCAAATTCTGAATTGGGTCCTCCACTGATTGATTTCACTCCTTCCTGAAAGATAATATTTTTCGATGACAAACGAAGCACAATAATTTTGCAAGCACTAAAATTAAAGTTGACACTTAATATTGAAATGAAGCACAGTTACCAATTATTAATAATTACTCGATGCACAGGTAGTTTACTAAAAACATGCAAGCAACTCAACATCAAATCAAATCAACAGTTAGTTGTGCCTTGTGCCTAACGCAAAGCTTGTTACACTCGAATCGTGAAAACACTTCGTCAGACTCACTGAGCTACGTTGCTGCTATGCTGCAGATTCGTGTGTCTTTCTACGTGACGTAACTTGTAATGCATAATTGCATAGTGCATGTGCATGTGCAGTAAAAACACGGTGAAAAGTTGCATTTTGAGACTACCGTCGTCGTCATTTGATGCATTTCATCATTTCACCTCACGTGATTGGCTGAATTTATAAGCATGTAGCTACCGGCTTAGAAATTCAACATTTCCGTGATTTATTAAAAAATTTCAACTATGAAATTTCAACGAGTCAACGTAGACGAAGATGAGCAATTTTTTACAACGGCAAAATTTATATTCATGGGTTCTAATTGGATTTGGATTGATAGCTTTTGTCTTTACTCAAGTTCCAATTTTAGACAATATTCCACGGACACTGCAAAGAATGCAAAAAAATGTTATACTCCACTGTTTATGGACAATGCAAACGTAAAAGTAAGATAATGTATTTTGTTAACATGCAAAAGTTCAGAGAATTACCTGTGATTCGCATGTTCCCCAAAAATCACAGAGGTATTGCAATCATCACTGCATTTACGAAACTCATTGGGCTTCTTGTCATTGTCTTCTTCTTCTTTTATATCTGGCTCTTCTGTTTCTTCATCATCATTATGATCGCTGTCGTTGGCTTGAAATTTGCAACCGATAAAGTCCGTGTTTGTAATGGAAGCTGAGTAGAAGTCAACTGCGCGGTGGTGGTCACAACTTCCTACAAACAAAGATTTCTTAGTGAAGAGGCTATGACAAAATATTTTTAAATACAAAAAAAATTAATTAAAACCTATCAAGTTTCTGAGTGTGTAGGGCACAACTCTTCCCAGCGTTTGGTTCTTTTCTTCACATCCTGGTTGGGGGAATGAGTTGGGGTTGGCTATATATATATTTTTTAAATCGGTTTGAATGAGAATTTTTAGTGGGCATGAAACTGATAGCTTTATTTCAATATTTATAACTTATTACGGTAAAAATCGACGTGTCCAACGGATCTTCTATCGCCCAACAAATGACTTGTATGAATTATATCTACAAATTTTGCATCCGACATATCAAGTCGATGCTGATGCGCCTTGTTTTCAAAATGGGGATTCGCTGGGTCCAGGCCAGTGATGCGTCCAACCATATTCTCATCCGGTGATAGCTCCAATTGTAATTTTTGTCCAGCTTCTCCAGAGACGTGAGAACCCAAGCTGTGCCCGATTAAATGAATCTGGTCTAGTGAGGAAACCACATTGTTTCGTCTCACTTCATAAATGAACCTGGCTACGTGGTGCCCTACTCGTGGAACATTGTAGTCTGCAATACCGCTATACAATAGGCCTTCAGTGAGGTGACGAAGGGGTGCACGTGGCATTCCTGCCATGGGACTCCAGTCAACGCAAATGATTGGATTGTTGGTGTTTTCCAGGAAAGCTATAATATAAAATATCATGCCATTTCATAGTTGGTTAGATGATGATGATATGTTTTATGGATTAAAAATTTATGTAGAAAATATACCGTTTTTCATATCCTGCGGGAATGAGCTATTAACGCTGCCTGTGAAACCATGAATTAAAAGTTTTAAATGGGAACCTTCTGGGACCAAAATGGATCGCACTGAATCCTGGTCATCAATAAAGATCTCCTTTGAAGATGAAGAATCGCTGGAGCAATAAGAAACATAGGTTAGCTTTAGATAAAGCCTAAAATTTAAGCGTGCTTGAAACTTTTTTTATACTCGTACATACCTGGAATCATTAAATAAAAAGAACCTAACGGCTTCATTGGGGTCTTGTGAGAAGTATGTTCTCATAAGCCTGTAAAGTATCCTTGAAGTAATGTTATCCCTTAAACCTGAAGATGTGGTTTTAAATTAGTCTGGATGCCTTGCCAAAAGTTTTTCAAACTCTGTGTCATCTTCTGAATCTTGTCCACTCCTAATCCTGATGCCCTTCTTGACTGTACTTGTCATTGATTCAGCAATTCCATGTGGGTTCAATGGCGTTGGAAATGATGGTAAAGGTAATGATGGCAATGACGGCATAGGCATTGATGTGAACGGAATTTGGCGACAATAGTAACTTGGCGGAAACAGAACCGTGATTAGGAACAAGGCAATTCCAAGGTGTAGTGGAACTGAAATCGCCATTTTACGAATGAAATGAGCAAATGCTTAATAGATCTACACTGTATAATTAATATAATTGCACTGTGACCCCAGTCATAAAATTTAAACTTTTTGACCACATCTTCAGTCAACTTCTGTATGAAATAATCCATATGTATTTGAATATCGCTTTTCTTCTCCAGCACTTTTCCAGTAATCAACAGAATGCAAAAAAGAAACAGCCAGCCACTGTTTGCAATTTCTTGCAAAACGTATGATTCAATACTTGGTACTGGTCATATCATTTCATTCGTCATTACATTACATGTTCAGCATCATATCTTTTAATAGAAGACGAGTAAATTCACTTTAAGAATGATGTAGTTGGCAGCTGTAATTTGTAGCATGGAGGAAAAATTCAGAAACAAATGTTCAAGAAAACATTATTTATTTTTTTAGCTACTACATCACGTAAGTAATCTTAACAATGATCAAGGCAAACTAAAATTATTGCATACGTTTTCATGCATTTATGAGTTTGTGTCCATATCCCATGTAAAAACTGCCTTACCTTGCAAATGGTGCTCGTTTTCTCACGCTTCCACTTACATCTATCCTATCTATCTATATCTATAGTCACATTATTAAAAGCTTGGTGTGAGTAAGTACTAGTGACTACTAGCCATGACATGACGCAAATGATCAAATTTAATACTCGCCTCATTTTTGGTACATATAGCACCAACACCAAGTAAAATAGGCTGATAGCTCATTAACCAGGTTTAATGCAAAAATTTTGTAATTCTAGATAGTTGGCATTTTGATTGATGCTCAACGCATGACCCGTGAACTTCTTCCTCAACATGAAGCATTAGTATTAGAACAAACGTGACAATAGAGTGATGATGAGAATGGAGCAGGTACAATACATGTTATATAGATGTTTCCAGTGATATTATCTAATACGAACTGGATTTGGAAGGAGTTATGTGGACTGAACTTCCGGGTATGCTATATAGGTTGTATGTAACTACGCATCAACGTATTTTGCATAAACACTAATAAAGGGGATGTTTAGTATTAAGTTTCTAACTTTGTGTTGTGGTTCTTGACTGATGTGAATGATAATATGTGCTATGTACTAATTTAATTTATCCTTCCGTACTCACATACATGTGAATGCATTATGGACTCTATTTTACATTTGCTTCTATTCATTTTAGACTACAGAGAGGTGGGTAAAAAAGCTTTATAGCAATCAATGTATTTGTTTAATAAGATCATAAATACCCATTATTACTTCCAACTTCGAGCTTATTTAGTAACTTCACCCAGTGCGAACTTAATTTGTACCAAATTACCCAGGTGTTCTAAAGACATTGGACGTGAGATTCATACCCAAAAGACTTAAAACTCGCTCTGTCCAAGTCGAAATGACAGGATAAAAAGTGCTAAAACTACATTTTAAATTTAGAAAATGCAAATTACTGACTTCCATCAAGGTTGCTAGCTGGTTATATGCTTGAATTCTATCATTCTTGTAATTGGATGCACACGACACACGTGTGCTGGAACACTTAATTCATGATGACTCATAAGTGATAGTTGATATTAGACAAGTCATATTCATCGCTTAGCTAAAAAGGCTTTGTAGCATCAATTCGAAATAATTGGGTTTTTAGTGAGAAATTGGATGGCAGAGACAGAGTTTATAAAAATTGAATTTAAACAAGCGACTATAAAATATAAATGACTTGACATCAGTCATGACATTTGCTTGCTGATATCCTGAACTAAATTTTACACCTTTTGGAACTTACTTAAGGAAGAGTATGGCCCTATTACATAATTATCTATTACCAAGTGTCACACCTAATTTAAAACGTAACCATCTTACTAAAGAAATTGCCTTAAAAATTGCAACAAAAGGCTGTCTAGACTAGCAAGGTCTGCTAAAACCAAGCTTGTAACATAGTAATTCAATACATATGTCCATTGTAACTCGAAAAGTGCACACAGGAGCCACGATTTTTTTTATATTAATTAACAATGTCCGAAGAACATTATAAATCGAAATCAATCCAACGACCAGGTTTCAGACGGTTCAAGAAACAAGGAGTAGAAAGTTGTTTGGACAAAGCTACAATAATCATGGGAATGTTTATAATCAAATTCCTTATTTTATCATTTTTAAATCTCAGTATTTAAATTTTCTGGTGGTATGTCATTCTAGTGGAAGAAGTAGTAGTAGTGAACCATCGTTGACCAACATTGTGAATGGAATATTTAGTCAATTACAAGGTTGTGAATATTTTCATGTGGAATCGCAAAACAGGGATAGACAAAATGGCAATGTTCAAAACATGCATCTAGTTTCCTCTGGAGTGTTTTCTGTTTCATTGAATGGAAATGCGGAAACTTACCAGCGATTCCAAGATGTGCACAGACATTCTCCATTGTGTGGAACTGCATTACTTTCAGTGTACAAGAGTGATTTAAATAGCGATCCTCCGTTGCCCCAAAAGCTATTTAACCTTTTAATTCCTCTTTACGGCCCAATCATACGGAAAGATGAAGACCACTTCATTTTCTTATCTGATGACCAACGCACCACGTCAAGCCTTCTCCTATCAACAGAATTTGGCAACAAAATCAAGTTCAAAACTGCACTAGTTTCAGGAAAAGATTCTAATTTTGAATCTCAGTCAGTAGATTTGTATGGGAACGGAGGTTTGCCCGTGCTGGTAACAAGACCAATTTCCCGAGAAATGTCAACCTTGTTTCCAGATAGTACAAAAAACTTTCAAGGCCACAACTTCCGGTTTTCCGTTGCGGATACCCCATCCTTCATTCAAATGGCATGGGATCCTGCCATGAAACGGAATTTTGTTAAACGAGGCTTCTACAATGGTTGGCTTGGGACAGCAACCCGAAAGTTTAACTTTACGTACACATTGCTCCGATCTTCATCAGGAGGTGGAACAGGCAAAAAGTTGAAAAATGGTACTTGGGTAGGAGCCGTTGGTGACGTGTTGGGTGGGAGCGCTGACTGGGCTACCCCTGTCGCACATGTATATAGTCGTCACAAACTCGTTGAATGGTCATCCCCACTCAACTATGGTGGTTTAATGTTCTTTTGCCCAACACCAAAGATTTTTATCAGCCCAGATGTAATAGTTTGGTCCTTTACTCCGCTCATGTGGATTTGGTCATTGGTGGTCACCCTCTTTCTAGTCCCACTGGCATTCTATATCCTGGTCAGCGTAAGCAGTTTTGGTAGCCGAGAATGGTCGTATAGAAAATTGGTACAATATACTTCAGCAACACTTTTGGAACAAGATTCACAGGCAATTAAAATTTTTAAAATTCGAGGTGGTGTTCATTCAATCCGTATTCTTGGAGTGTTTTGGCTTCTGTTCGCAATGATCATCAGTGTTGCGTATAGAAGCAAGTTGACTGCATTAATGACGCTACCCCACAAAGGGTGGGTTCCAACGTCTTTTGCTGAGCTATCCAATTCTCAATTTAGTTTAACTTTAAATGTGATTGGGAAGGGGGGTGCTGCGTACACGCTTTTAGCTTCCTCTAATCAAACTACGTACAAGCATATATTTTCCAGAATGACGACTGAACCAAGTGCTGAGAAATGTTTGGTGAATACCAAGACGTCCGACCAGTGCTGCATAACGTGGAGCTCCATAGGGAAATATGCTACGGCAAAAGAATTGAGTGACAGGTTTGGGAACAGCCCGATTCAGAAAAGTGCCGAAACAATCAATTTCATTTCCTGTGGAGTGGTGTGGGAAAAGCGAGCAGTATTTCGAAAACACTTGGATAAGAATATTTGGACAGTATTGGAAATGGGATTGTTGGGTAAGTGGACAGACATGGATCTCCAAGTGCTTCGAAGCGAACGGTATGCCTCGGAAAATACTCTGATGAGAAATGCACGAAATAATACTGGAAATGCAACGAATATTAATACAGTTGAAAAGCTTTCAAGTGATAGCTACGTAGACGACAGTGGCCCAGCAGCGTTGAAAGTTACTCATTTTCAAGGCTCCTTTTTAATATTGCTACTGGGTCTCATATTGTCTTTAATTAGGTTTTTATACGAACAATTACATCTCTGTAGTTGTTTTAATATGAATCGGTTTGGTGGGATGAAAACTGATGGTTCAACATCTGGTGAAAGTTCTAATAAGATAGGCATGACCCAGATTGTTTAAGAAAAAATTATGACCTACTGTAAGTTTGATTGGGATTGAATATCTGGGTTTTACCTGATTTGGTTCACTTATTGCTAATAATATGTCAAATAAAAGTCACATTCAAAGTTAAAACGTGTCGTATTTCCTATTTCTTAACAGCATTATTGATTTTGAGACAGCATTATTATAAACACCATATGATTTATTATTAAAGCAATGCAAAATACTTTTTCAGTTAGGCTGGCTTGGCTCATGTTGCATGTCATAGTAGTTCGCTGTAATTGTACCACATTAACTTTTAAAAAATAAGAAAGTTGTGTGCAGACATAAGTTGAGAAACGTTGGGACTTTCTTTTACAAAATTGCAGAATTTGAGGAAATTACTTGTCGGAGTATGTAAATTTTACACCCTTCATTACTTTACTATACTCACAAGCTCTAATAAAACGGCATAGTATGAGCAATTTTTTAAATATTTATTGGAAGTTGGAATTTACATAGTTTCTGGAGCATGAATAACTTCCACAATAAAATCTTATCAGCAGCTTCTTAGAATTAAAAAAAACAATCAATTAATTAACTTTGACAATCACAATTACGTCCATGCAAAACTAAATTATATTTAAGCAGCTGCATACATGACATTTGTAGTTTAGTTTCCTGTCATATTACTTCAAGTTAAAAACTGCAAAATGAAGAGTTTGAGAAAATGGAATGTTTGAATAATGTAATAAACCGACCTTTTATGCTTGTTAACGAGTCTGAAAAGTACATTTAACAAGAAAATGAGCCAACCAGACTGCATGCGAGACATGTAATTTAAGCCCAAAATGCCAGAATATCATATATTCATTAGCTTGTTAAAATGATTAACGTAAATTAAAAAAATAGCTTGCTGAGATTAGAAAACTGCCAGTCATCAACCAAGTCAAGCCTGCAAAAAAGATAATTATACTGTACAGGTTACAGGCTGTACTGGATACTCCATATTATAAGTGAGTTGTGTGTGTCGTTTAAATGCAGGTGAAGTTGACTGACTACTACTTACTATAAGTTCTTTCTTTTAAACGGCAACCGGAAGCCGAGTTCAGATGACATTATACTTTCAGATGTTTCTCAATGAAGACAGAAGAGAAGTAAGAAGGAATTTGTGTAGAAAAATGTTGGGAAACTTTTATCTTTTTCTCTTTCTTTTCCTAACAACTTCAGTACATTTTGGCAAAGGCACACACATACAAAGTCATGATAGGTCAGAAGACTTAACGAAATTCCTCCGCAATATATTTAGCAAATTTGTAAATTGTGAGTTCTTCCATGTAAACTTGGAACATATAGATACGCTTGACTTACAATTAGTACAAAGTATGAACACCGTTTCGTCTTCTGGAGTGTTTTCGATTTCGCCACTTGGAATTTCTAAGAAAACGTTGACTTTCCAGCGACTGCGTGACGTACACAGATATACCCATACATGTGGAGTAGCGCAGTTCCAATTTGACAAGACTGCTTTAGATCAAAATGTCAACTTGTTCACAAATTTATTCGAGCAGTTGACACCTCGTTTCCAGCCAATTCTGCGGAAAGATGAAGACCATTTCATTTTCATATCAAACAGTCAAGAAGAAGCTACAACGATTCTCCTATCAGAGCAATTTGGATATAAAATTAGGTACAAGATCTCTCTCGTTCCAAGAAAGGACATGACATTTGACACACAAATAGTGAATTTGTATGGAAAAGAAGGTCAGACAGCATTGAATAGCAGAAAAATCTCCAGGAATGATGGAACAGAGTTATTGTCCATCTTGTTTCCAGATACAACCAGGTCATTTCATGGCCACAGCTTTCTGTTGCCGACTCTCCAGCTCATATCCAAATGGTATGGAATCCGGTCCGGAAGCGAATTTTTGGATCACGTGGATTGTATAGTGGTTGGCTTGGAATGGCTGCAACCAAGTTCAACTTTACTTATGCAATGTTTCGCTCTTCATTTGGTGGAGGAACAGGCAAAAAGCTAAAAAATGGAACGTGGATTGGAGCAATTGGTTGCAGAGCTGACTGGGCCATGCCAGTGGCACATGTGTACAGCCGTCACACATTTGTGGAGTGGTCAGGCCCTCTTAATTACGGTTGGCTAATGTTTTTCTGTTCGACACCAAAAACCTTTGCGAGTCCGAAGGCAATCATTTGGCCTTTTACTCCTATCATGTGGATACTCACCCTTTTAGTTATATTAGTAACTGTTCCACTAGCATTCTATTTGGTTGTCAGTGTGAGCACCAGAAATGCTCGAAAAAAGTGGACGTACAAAAAGTTGGTTGAAGCCACTTCAGCATCAATACTGGAACAGTTTGATTGGGAAGAGCAACTTATGGGCATTCGGGGTGGTCTTCACTCTATTCGAATTCTTGGGGCATTTTGGCTCATCTTTGTTTTGGTAATTGGTGTCGCATACAGAAGCAAACTAACAGTATTAATGGCGTTACCATTAAGAACATGGGTTCCAATGACTTTTGGAGAGTTAGCTAATTCAGTTTGGCGTGACTTTAAATACCATTGGAAAAGGAGGCGCAGCTTAATAACCTACTTGCATCATCCAACCACCCGACCTTCACAAAGATATTCTCTCGAATGGGAACAGAACCAAGTGCGGGCAACTGTATGAAAAAGGCGTCACAATCCAAAACCTGTTGTGTGGCTTGGAACACCATGGGACGATATGCTACAGCTAAATATCTGAGTGACAGACACGGAAATGCTGATATCCAGCCTTGTGCTGACCCAATTAATTTTGATGAATGTGGGGCCGTGTGGGAAAAGCGTGCAGTCTTCCGAAAGCACTTGGACAAAAGTATTTGGTCATCGTTGGAAACGGGGTTGCTGGACAGGTGGACTCAACTAGATCTCCAACGTGTTAGGAGTGAACGATGGGAGTTGGAAAAGATGAATAGAAACGGCACAGCCAATATTGAAGCAAGAGCTGAAAATGGTAATGGTCCACAAGCATTAAAAACTACTCATTTTCAAGGCGCTTTCTTAATATTGGCGTTTGGTTTTATGCTGGCAACTTTTCGAATCCTACTGGAGAATAAACCTCTTTGCATAAAATGTTTTTCTGTCATGCTCTGCATTAAAATTTGAGATGTTAGCAATAAAGTCAGAAGGGAATATAAAAATAATTTAAGCAAGTTTTGTAAATACTGGATACGTTGAGATAATGCTAGTTTTAAAACTGCCGAATTGATTTTTTCTTGCAAAGGCGATTGAAATACTCGTTTTAATAATGCTTTTATTGTCTACACTTTTCGTTAGTTAAATGATAATGTTGTTTGATACGAAAACGCTTGAATAAAAGCTAACGGGATTTGTGATAAAATACGTACAGTAATATGCATTTTCCATCATAAGCAATTGAATTGTAATATATTAATTGTGATTCATGCAAAGAGGAACTGTTAATAACATCCAAATAACTTGATAACTTGTTGCATATCTTCTTTAGATGTTTGAGCTCAAAATATTCCTTAAATATTTGTAAAGCTGTTCTTGATACATAATAATAATAATTATGCCTATCAAAATTTGCGTTATGCGTAACTGTTAAATGATCTAATCTACCACTAGAAATAACAACTAATCAGTAGTAGTGCTTAGGTAGTTTTACGCATCACTACTTTCACCACCCAAACTCAATCTAAGATGAGTGGGGTAACTTGAGACGACTATGATAGTGCGTTAGAAACCTGCACTTAAGCCAGAGCATAGTCAAATTCAATTAAAATTAAGTAATAAATTTGAATCTTTGAGTTAAATAATATGAAAATGTCTTTATAGCTTCATGTAGTTTTCTTCAGTTTTGTCTTGAATCTGCTTGACTGTCGCCTTACTGTTTTCGTTGATGTGCTGCAATCAATAACAATAATTCAATAGATTAGATGTTTTGTCCTATGTGTAAAAAATTAAGGCTTGTTCTCAAGTTCCTTACTGAAATTCCCGTCGATGTTGATGAAACTGAGCCTTGGTGCTAAAAGCAATTCCACAATTGCTGCATCCAAAATTTTCGACCTTGTTCTCATCGTGTTTTACTCTCATGTGTTTTCTCCACACGCTAAATCTGTGAAACTTCTTTTTGCATATCTTGCACCAAAACTTCCTCTCCTGGTGGTATCTCAGGTGGGTTACAAGTCGTCCCTTGGTAGAAAATTCCCTCCCACATAGGCATTGGAAAGATGAACCCCCAACGTTTGAGGTGTTTTCACCGTGCACATCTCCACGTCGGCTTCTTTTGGTTTTTGGCTTTGGCTGTTGTGGTGGTTGTGGCTCACCCAAATCTGAATCTTTTTGCGTTACAGTATTCGATCTTTCTGGCATTTCACAAATGATTGCAATATCATCATCCTCCTCCTCTTCGTCTGAATCTATTGACTCATAGATGCTGCAAGATTTGGAAGTGGAAGGAATTGGCTCATGAATATGACTTCCATGACCTACCGAACTCTCTTCCATGCTTGTTGCTATTGACTCAACCTCCACAATATCTTCATAATCATCAATAATTAGTTGTTGTTCACTGGTAGATGAGGAGGCGCGACATGAGCTTTCTCTAACTGCCTCCAATTCAATCTCTAGTATTGGTGGCTGTTCTGTAACGATTTTGCCGTCATTTTGATCATCCAATCTCGCAAATGTTTCATCCAACTTATCCATTTCTGCCTTCATCCGCTGTAAAAGCTCCTCTTCAGCGTCAATTTTACCCTTTGTTGTTTTAATCAGCTCTGATCCCAAACTCGCTACTTTTTTGTCAAGCTGTACCACTTTCATTTTTAAATTGGACAGTTCCAAATCGGAACTCTTGGCTTTTGCACTAGCAAGTTTTAGTTGCATTTGAAGCAATGATATTTTCTTCATGTAGTACTTTTGCATCTTCTCCTCATCCTCTAATTGTTGGGCTCGGAACATGTTAATCTCTTCTCCGTTGTTTGAAGCTGTGTTTTGGAAATGAAGTAGTTTATCTTTTAACTCTGCGTTCTCTTCTTTCAGTTGTGTGAGCTGATGCTGAAGGCTAGAAACTTGTTGGTTGGAGTCATTTCTGAGCTTTTCTTCTTCTTCCTGATGCCTTACCAAAAGAGCAGCTTTTTCTTCATCAAATTGTTCCCTAGATGTTGCTTCTGACGCGGCGAGCTGTTCTGATATAACAAATTTCTCTCGCTTTAATTTGCTAATTAGGTCCTCTTGTTGACGAAGCTTTTTTATGGCTTCACTCAGCTTTGTGCCCCATTGTGTCACCAAACTTACGTACCTCTCGGAGGTAACTCGTTCCTCCATTTTTTAACAATAAATTAATCCTGCTCGTTGAAAACTATTGTAATGCGTTATAAACGGGAATAATTTTTTGGTGATTTTTTTATTTAAACGAAAAGTTCTGATTCCTTATTGAAATCCACAGGCAGTACTTTTGGTTAATGTTCTGAACGTAAAACTCAAAGCTGAAAAAACTGAATACGGATGATATCACGTCACCGTCTTATCAACTATGTGTGTGTTATCACATACGTATCCCATTTTACATTCGACATGAATGAGATAGTAGCCCTTTGGCTATCTCATAGTAAATGCTTGACTCATACTAATCTTATCTATTCATTTATTTGAAAGATAGAAATGAACACAACACAGATGGATGCTGGTGTAAAGCCATCACAAAAGCAAACAAAATCGCTTATCAGCCAACCTGTTGCTCAGCATATAGCACTTGGATTGGGACAAACAACATTAGATCCAAACAAACCATGATTAATAGGTTATATAGTCTTCAACATGGAAAGAGTATTCATTTTTCCATCGATCTTGAAATTGCGAAATGTACGTTACCAAATTGTTTTCCAACTTGTTGTAACACGCATCGATGCTACTTTCTGGCGCAAAAGCATAATTGGGAAAATAAGTGAGAGGAAAGTCGAATTCCTTGAACGAACAAGGCACAAATTGGCAACAGCTTAACCTATTTCGTTATTTTTACTATGCCCTCTTCGTATAGCTACTAGTACATAGGAATGAATGATAGAGAAAGGAATGTTGAATGAAAGAGAGTGTTAAAAAACTTTTCATGCCAACCCTATTTTGAGTTTCTGGACTTATGCTGGAATGCTGTATTTTTTAAGACCTAACAATGAAGCCAAATGACAGATACACAACACCATTAAATCAGATTAAATGCTTTTATTTTTCATTTAAGCATCCTCTACTGAACAATAAAAACAAAATTCATGATGTTAAACATAGCATAATCACTATCATTAGTAAAGTCATGCATGCAATACGATTATCATAAAATTTCATACAATAATACTAAGACACTTTATAAAGTAGACTAAATGTCATAAATACAATCAAGTAATCAAATTATTGACAAAACTAATCAACTAATTATAGTACAATGGATTAAAAAGTTACTACCTAGTTCTTCTCTTCCTTTGACTTCTTATTTACGCATGCACGCAGTGCATTTGTCTTTGTATTCGCTAAAAGAACAAAACATTACTGGCTCCGTCGCGAGTCGCGTCTGTATATGGCTGACTGGCTGGCTCAACCTATTTCATTCTTGGCTGAGATCCTTCAATATAAAATCTCCTTTGGATGATGGATATTACGACGGACGGCGAAGAAAATGCTTTATCTCATTTTTTGGCGGTTGGGATTTACCATTGTCGGTAAATACAAAAACCCAACCGTCAACAAAAGAGATAAAGCATTTTCTTCGCCGTCCGTCGATATGAAAAAGGTAATTTCGGATGACGGTCATTTCTACTTGCTTCTGTCATAATTTTGCAGGAAGTGGAATGAGTCATTAATATGATGGCCCAATAAAATCAATTTTTGGGTCTATGCAAAAGATGATTGTTACTGAAATTAGAATGAGCTTGCATACGGACCAAATTCGTGGGGAAAATGGTTCATACCAAAAGTAGAGCACTGAAACCGAGTCGAACTTACTATAAGGGACTCAACGTGAGATGATAAGATAAGACAAGATTCTTTATTCAAGTGTCATTTCCGTTTCATGTAACATAAGAGCACATTGTTCTTCTAACAGTGACACCATAATAAATAAATAACTAAATTTAACAACTTTAATTAAAATGAGTTAAAATGTTTTAGAATGCGATTTCCAATACTTTTGTCTTATGGAAGTTCTGGCATCATTGCCTCAAGTTTAGGCGATGGCATTTTTGAAGGGCTCAGTTGAGTCTTTTGTTCTCCCCTGGAAGAGCCATTACTTTCTAAATGGCGTGAAAAAATCTTTATTGTAAATATTCCTTTTGTAATTTTTCGGATACCATACAATCAGTTGGAGAAAATACCTTTTGAGAAAGTTTGCAAAGATGTTGATGACGATAAAGCTCGATAGTTGGTTGACATCACTTGCTCCAAAAAGTAGTCGAGTTGCCGTAAGGCCAAAGCATTGTGTAAAGTTTCCAAAGACATATTTGAAGCCACTTCTTCATTGATGTCTTCAACTATAATGGCCAAACACATTTCAATCATATCAGGAAATATATGTAAAAGACTATATATATTTTTAGAAATAATCCCAAGTTTAACCTACCAGATGGAAATTCACTTGATGATTCAGTCACCCTAAATGGATTAAAATCCTTATAAGCAACAACTGGACTGTGTCCAGAAATGACAGCAGTGGAGAAAAGACTTGTTGGTCGGAATCCAGGGCCAAGGGGCACGGTTTTGTGGACGCAACAAGTTGTACCAGGACTGAAGTGGATCTCAACGTGATATCTATGTGAATGTCATCAAGACAATAATACACCCAATGATTCTATAGCCGCAAATTACATTCTATATATATTATCTCTATTGTGATATGTTTAGTCTTTCTACCTCTCTTGAGAGGAAGGATCCTTAGTGGGATCTTCATAAAGCATGATGACAATCTGAGTCAAATAATTCAGTTCGTTGACAACACACAGGTACTCCAAAGCCCGTCTCCATTGCTCATCAAGTTTTTTCTGTTTTAAAAGCATAAAAATCAACATAACAATAAAATACACCATATCATCTTGCATACTGGCAATTAAATAAACTACTTTTTCTAAGAATATTAAAGGCAAGGAAGAAAAACTAACATTTGCCAGCCCTCCAAAGCGTACTACATTCAGTAAAGAATGGATGTGACTTTCACTTGTGAAATACAATCTGGTTTTCACATGGCGATCTGGGCTTGAAACTCCATGTGAGTACCTGAAACAACAAACAACCAAACTAAACAAACCGTTAACGGTACATGTGCTAAAGTTTCAGCCTCCAAGGTATTTACTATTTACCGTGGATTCAACCGGTTCACAGACTCATCTACAGGCTCAGGTTCTCCAATATTGGATTGCAAGTCAGTTTGAATCTTTTTCAAGAGTGGAGTGCAAATTCCTTGTGCAATGGCCAACTTGTCAATTTGAGTAAGTCCATATTCCTAAGTACCACGAACCGAAGAAAATAAAGGAACGAATATATATATAGACAACTTTCTACTGATGGATATTTAAGAAACCATGAAAAACTTACCTGTGGAATAACGACATCAGCCAAATACTTGGCATGATTGAAAAGCTCTTCAGATTGAGCAAATCCGATCGCATGTGAATTATGTTGAATATCGTATTTAATGCAGTCGTAAATATCAGGAACTTTTGAAATGTCAAACTTTCCTCTAGCTTTAAAATCTTTCTCCAGCTTGGCCCACCGTCGTGCCATTAGATCCCAAGTTTCCCCATGGTACAGCACAGCCTCTTTAGTCTTGGTGTCTTGCCGTTTTGTTTGAATAACTTGGACAAGTTTGTGAATCAATCTTAAAACGCGTTCGCAAAGCTCATGGGGGTTCTTAATGTATTGCAGAGCAAACTTGATGCTTTGGGAATCACAAGGATTAATCTTTTCCATGTCTTCTGATGTCAAGACTTTGTCTTGCTGCATCAACTCATGAAGATTTCGCTTCACTCTGAAAATAAAATGAAAAGAAATAGAAAATTGAATATCATTTAAATTTATCTGCACTAATAATATCCAGATAGCAGAACTTACTGTCGTTGGAACTTGCTGGATTCCGAATTGTTATCTAGAAGGCCACTGGTATTGGAATGGGCAGATTTAACCATCTGTACCAAAATAGGCGTAAGCTCACCCTCCAAAGCTAATAATCCTTTCGCAAAGGCAGCAGCCGTCATTTGAACTCGACCTTCATCAGACGCGTAGATCTTCAGGTCGTGTCGATAAGTGGAATGAAGCCGAAGGAGTCCTTCACCTTGAGATACAAAACATTTCTCTTGAAATTGTCTAACACTGTCTGGGAAATAAGAATTTTATATAAAATGCTAGTGATTGGATGATAGAGCCTGCTTACCTTGCCCTCCAGGATACATATGACGGAAAATCTTTCCTAGTTCCTCTGCGGACACGCGACCGGCGGGGGTTAATTCTCCACCCCATTTCAATATAAGTACCAGGGAAGGCTCCTTTGGTGAATCTGTAATAAAATAAATTAGGTGGGAAATAACTTACTAGTTATTTATTAGCTTTTGACAAGATATTAAAGCCATAAAGGATTACCGTCTTCACTGCTAGAGCCCCTTGGACGCCCCTTTGGCTGGTACTTCAGCTGCACTTTTCTATTTATCCCGGCAAAGTATCCATACCTGTATTCAATTGTTAGTGAAAACTTATAATATTTTGAAAATGATGTTCTAATTTTTTGTATTGTGGTAGATATAATCTATACGTACATCTCTAAAACGCCTTTTAGTTGTTCCAGCTTGCTCCGCTTCTCCTCAATCTCCACGTCCTTATTTTCAGCATTTTGACCCTCACAAAGGAGGAAACGAGCAATGTCCAATACTTCTTGAAGCTGTTTGGGTTTCTTTAGCTTGACATTGGCTTGTGGAGTTCCACCATACTTTTTGAATAGCTCAAAAAATCTGCAGTTCAAAGTACATTAATGTGATATTCCTTTTCCTAATAATATTCAGTTTAACAAAAATTGTCATAAAGCTCTTTCTTACTTGGAGTGACGAACTTCCATCTTCATTTTCTGTTTTGGGGTCCTGTTAAATTGAATTGAATAAACTTTATTAACGCATTTAAAGAGCCTGTTCATCCCACCCTACACATACAACAACCATACTAAATTGCTAGCAATAATTCCAAAGTTATCATGCTCTAAATCGTCATCAGGTATACTAAAACATTTGTAATATTCATTCCACATATTTGTACCTGTCACCATGTCTAATGACGCCAACAACATATCTCAGCTCCATCCTGTTATCACGCAAGACGAATTATTATTATGCAAGTTATACATATCATTTACATTTTATGGGTTTTAAGGAATATTAACTACAGTCAACAGTAGAAACTTACATTTTCCCAAATGTAGTAGGGACAATAGGAGGATCGTCCAATTGAAAACTTGCATTCCACGGAATATGAAGTGTGGGAGCTAACTCCCGAAGAATCATGTGCCCAAGAATGCGTGCGCAGTCATCATAGTATTTGCTAGAATTCTTCACAAAGCTAAAGCCATTCACGTCGCATACATAGGATTTCCCATTTGCTCTAAAAAATAATATTGAGCATAATAATAGTTTAAACTCATCGTAATATTAATTTTAGAATGTTTGGAATACCTCAAGAGGTCAAATCCACAGACTGTTTGTTTGAATGCCAAGCAGACCTTCCTGGCAATCAGCTTTTCTGTACCACTCAGAATCACAGGGTATCGGATCTCCTTCCCCTCAGAATCCCTCTCCACTTTTCCATCCAAAGCGGGTGACTTTCTCGCCTCGGCGTGGGCGTAGTCAGGTCCCACAGCGTAGACCTGTAGAATTAATTAATGACTCACATGTGTATTTCATTCAAACCTCCAAAAACGCGGAATTAAATATATTTATTGTTACGAGTTTCATACCTTAACATCGGTTCCATCAGTAGCCATAAAGTCTTCATAAATGAACGAGCCTGTTTTACGAACTCTCGTCTCAGAGGAGTAGACACTACTTCTGCAACCAATTTTACGGAACAACCTTTGACTCCCACTTCCGGCTGACGTTGGATAGTATATGTACATGTTGTGGTCTTCTGCATGGACGGGTTTTTCTACAAAAGGCTTGTTGAACGTTACCCCATTCACATCAACATAATCCTCAGATTCGAAAATGAAAAGGCCCATCTCTTAATTCCTACGGCACAGCGTATATAGTATAACATTATGTCAAAGTAAATAAGAGCAGAAAGCATATATTAGCATACTTTTAGGATCTGGACTATCTCTGTCAAGAACAGCATAGTGAGGAAGAAGTATCCCATCTCTCTCCAGACTAGAGTACACATTCGTCCTATCTTGAATGTCATGCTGCATCTCCAACTTGTTGATAGTGTAAGGATTGCGAAGCTTCGAATACGCAATGGCTTTGTCCAGAGGGAACCCTTTGGAGTGAAAAGAGATGAGACAGTCACAGAGGGGCCATTTTTCGATAGGTTGCTGTATCAAATTAATTACATGCATGTATTATGGAAATGCAAATTTATTCGTGCATCAAGTACCCATTTACCATTAATAAATTCAAAAACTTATGATGTTTTGCTTTAAGTATTGTTTCCTCAGGGAATATCACGGTTTTAATTTGAGCAAAGTCATCAAGTCTTGTGAGAATCTCTTTCATCGATTTACTTTCTGACTTTTTAGCCATTGCACAAACGCCCACGATGACTTGCTTACCCGAGCTGCCATCGGTTGCATCATCATCATCCGTCTCTCTTACTGAAAGCTGTGAACAAAAATATGTATGAGATATGAGAGTTCAATTTAGAATTATGCACAAAATGTGTATTTTTATAAGCCCAACGGGATTCAATAAGAAAACTCTTGATCTTTTTCATTTCATGCATAATATGATGATGGCCTTACCTTTTGATGATTAGTTGAAAGAGATACTACTGGTTTCATCTCACTGTTCATGAGTCAGCTCAAAAGTAAAGTAATGTCAAGAAAATGGCCTTAGTCTCACTGTAGATACAACTGTTTGATTATGATTATGTAATTTCTGTAACTTCAACAGCACAACTGTGACAAGACGAACTGGAATCAGCTATCGACGTTGTTCTATGGTCGGTGGTCTGTGCTGAAGTGACATGGACTTTTGCGTTTCTTCAGGAATTATGAAGTATGAACAGTTCTAGTAAAAAATCATGTTGATTGACACTTACACAAATATAATATTTTATTGCGTATGTCTTAGTCCTGTCTGTCATACCATCACATCATTCAACTTGCGTATATGCGTTGCTAGCTACACATGTACATACATTCAGACTTCTTGTTCGTGAGGTACATGACAAAATGCATTTCTTGGAATGTGAGATGCAATAAATTCGCAAGTACATACATACATATATTGGTGAACTCTTTCATTCTTTTTCTCACTGACAGCCTCGCATCAATTCCTCCAGGAATACACTTTTGTATAGGATGCGTATATACTGTAATTTACGTATTATTTTGACTGTGTGTTGTGCTTAGGTTAGTTTCTTCTTCTTTGGTCGTGGTTTATCACAACGAAGATTGAAGAAGGTAGAAGGTAGCGTTGCGTTGTTGAGACATGTAGCCATTGCATTGCTTTGTCATCCTCATATTTCCAATCACACAGTAGCCAACCCATCATAACAGTAGCAGTTTGCGAACTTTACTTTAGGCAATGCCATAATGCTATATTATTTTTAAGGATTTGAGTTTCATAATTTTGCAGCTGTAGGTCCAGACTCAAAGGATAAAGCAGGTGTGCACTAACTCATTGAGCTTTACTTTTACACTTTGCCATAAAATTAAACTCAAGCCCACTGCATGATTTAATACTCTTTTCATTTGGAGCGATGCAAATTGCAAATCCACGTAACTCACATATATCCCATAACCTATATGCTGGCGATGCTGTTTTGCATTTTTATCTCATATTCTTTGATAATGGCTCAATATTGTGTAGTAATAAACCACCCATATATACCATACATACATGTATTTAGGGTATATGGGCAATACAATGCCAAATTAACAATTCTAGCCCCAAGAGATATACCATGTTAGGTAATACTCCAATCAGCAATAGAAAGAATACATAGTTTCATTTTGCTAGCGAATACAGCGATAAACTGAATGCTTAAATGACATATTTCACAGACATGCTCATCTGTCGCCATCAATTTACAAATTGAAATTGAGAATAAAATTTCACTCTTTACTATTATCTCCCATTTGCAGCGAAGTTTTTATTATATCAGCTCATTAATTCTTTCTTATTATGAATGTCCTGTGCAAAAATCAATGCACAGAAACTCAGGAAAAAGTCGTCATTTTCATGTACATAATGGCTCCTGCATCTTTGAAGAAGATTGTAGAAAGTTCTCGCACCCAATTAATGGCCTTAACATTATTTTTGTTAGGAAATTGGGTTTGCCATTGCAGGTTGCCTTAAAATTACAATCCATGAAGCAAACATGACAAGAAAGAAAAGCTTCCATCAACACTTTCCACTTTATGATAGAACTTTAAGAAGCTATAGGAATAGAAGGTTAACCACTAACCCTAATACAAATGTTTTACAGTTTTTCAATTCCAACACGTAACGTAAGTCTGGTGTTGTTAAATAATTTCAGCCAGTTGATGAGCATTAAATGAAATATCACGCTACTTAAAACTATACGCTTCCTATAATATTCCATTTAATCAATTCATGAGCTAAAACACTCAAATTGGGAGGGAAAGCTATTTTAGGCACCGTAACTATAAAAAAGCAGTAGTCCGTCATGAATTTAATTTTTACAAGGTGAATTTTAGGTAGTTTTAGCTCGGTCGACTGAATTTTGAGAAGGATGTAAATAGTTTCTGCCCTACTTCCAACTCGAGTTTTTGTCTTTCGTGTGTGTTAAATGTAAATGTTACGTATTATGTTATGGCTCATAAGGTGCTATGAAGTTGATTCGATACTGTCAGTAGGTTCAAACATATTTCATACTTTGACCAAAAAAACGCTATCAAGATCAAAGACCAGCTATTTTCTTTCCGTACAGAAAACGGGAAACTACAAACATTGGTTTTCAAACGGCAACTTAAAAATGGAAGATTTAGGAAGCTCCGCAAACTTCCTGGACACACAAACCACTTTGATTCAAAATTTTAAAGACTCGACCCTCGAGTTTATATGGGAAGAAGGGAATGTCGTTACAAAAACATTACTTTGTAAATGCATCATTTTTCAATGTATTTTAATACATTTCGTTTACTTAAAATTGGAAGAATGCTTTCGAAACAGAACTCGCTTTAGAAATCGAGAACTGGCTCAAATACAAGCGTATGAGCACATTCTGCATGAAAATGCTCAAGTCCTCTCAAACCAAAGGTATTCTTTCAGTCATCATCTCCTCGTTTGGGACGCAACGTTTCCAAAAGAGAATTGGGAAAGTCGAGCACTACAAACTGCAATTACTGCAGAACAACATAAACTGATTCGAATTCCATCTGTCATTCTTTTGACGACAACCTATACACTCATGGAGCCGGAGTCCACTATTTACAAAGTAAATTCTGTTTTTACCAAGGCTCTTCTAATTTTTGTTACTTTGGAGGACTATTCGGCCAAGATTGGATGCTTTGCTTGTGATGGTAGGGTTCTCAACTTACAACATCCAAAAAATCCTCATGTGGATGTGTACATTATGACATTTCAAAATGTTTCCAAAAATGTAATGTCGTCATTCAAAAATTTGGCTCTGTTTTGGGAGGAGCTCCATACAAATTTTGATTTTGGGTTTGAAGATGGACTCCATAAAAATTCAAAGTCAGAGTGCATTGACACTATCATTAAAAGAAAGTGCACCCTCTACGAAGCCTATTGTAGTGAGAAAAACATTACCAGCCATAAAGCCTGCGTGGTTTATTACGCTGGGACTGTAAGACTGATTCAGGAAAGCCCATTGGAAACCCCACACTTTCTCCAGGAAATTTTTCCTCATGGTCAAAAGCAAATTGATTTTACATTCATGGTTATCCTTCCGAAAGTGCGGTTATTTGAAGGAAATTTGAATGCTTTTCTCACCCCTTTTGAATGGGATGTTTGGTTGTGTATGATTGCTACAATGGTCGTCATTTCAATTTGGATGATTTGGGTGGAACAAGAACATTTGAAGGAAGTTCTCATTTGGCAACTTTCAATTCCATTGGAGCAGGTTGGTGTTGGTGATTACTTTTTACGAAATCATTTTCGTGGAAAGGGAATAGCAACAGCATGGATTTTTTGTGCAATTCTACTTCGTCAGTTTTACAACTCTACGCTTTATTCATTTATGGCAGCCGAGCATGAGCCAAAAGACATTCCCGACAGCGTGACAGAGATTCTGAATCGGAGTGATTTTGATTTGTTGATCCCAAGCTCGTTCATTCCAGAGCTGTACAAAGTTTTTGCAATGGATGTGGATTCAACGATGCCCCTCCAGTTGAAAAAGTTCTACTTGAGAATCTTGTATAGGTCCTATTTCATGAAGGGCTGGTTGCAAATTCAAACGCTTCGAAATGCATCAATTGGAAAATCTACACGGATCTGGTACTTTCTCCCTGTAACCCATTATAATACTTCACAGGAAATTGCCGAGTTTTCATTCTCAAACCGGAAGGACAGAGAAAGAAAATTTTCCAAATTTTCAGTGTTGTGTGAACGGAACTGTAAGGATAAATGGAATGTAGCTTTCTTTGAACAAAAAGGACTTTATCAACTTGTTCCAAATCAGAACCCATTCTTTAAAGTGATCCAATTTTGGATTATTGGCTTTCCCAATTTTTCAACGTTCCAATTGTCCAATTTCATTGGAAGATACGTTCAGTCTGGAATATATGAGTTGGGCACTGAAAATTTTAGACTGTTGGACCAACTTCAACTTTTACAAAGTTTGAATGAATTTAAACGTTTAGGTTTAAGTAACGGGAGCTTGTTCAGCTACGTTTTTCTTGCTAATAAAAAGGAGCAGCAAAATGGCAACCAAATAAGTTCCACCAACCTCTCAGCTTTGACGGGTACCTTCATTATCACTGCAGTGATGTTAGGCATAGCGTTTTTGAGTTTTTTGATTGAATCACAAGGAAGTTCAATGCTAATGTTTTGGGACTCACTCAAAGCAGTTTTTATTGACCACTATAAAATTTAAAGATGAGTTTTTCCAATATTTTACAATTAACGATGATTTGGAGTTCTCCTTTCCTGAGCGTAAGGATAACAATGGTCGTTACTTGATGAAAATAATAATGTGTACTCATTCCACGGAAATGTTCGCACAATTATTATTATTTTTGACGAGGCAAGACAATCTCTTCCGCTTTGTATTTAGGCACGTGCACAGTAATCAAGTTCGCATTGAGTTTGCTTACTTTAATCTCCATCGCATTGGGTCCTCGAATTTTGAAATACTTTGTCTCCTCCGAGTTCTTCTCAGGCACACCCCAAAGTTCCAGTTTATGTTTTGTACGATGAACTTGAATATTCATGTTTGAAGTTTCAAAGAGGAGTTGAGATGGGCCCAACTCATATCCAGTGATTGTCAGCCTCTTTGTGATGTTTTGATCAACAAGAAGGGAAAATCCGTTCCACCAGATTTGAGTCTGGAGCCTATTGATACAGGTCTTAAACACGAGGAAAAAGAAATCGATCCGATCTTGCGTGGATTCTCCCAAAAGTTGGATTTCTTCCCTGAGTGGGACGACAGAGTAGAGGTTATCTGTAGCCTCGAAAACTGTCTCCTTATGGTGTGCGTTGTAGCTGTACTTGATAACAACAGGGGTTCTTGAGGAGTGAGGGAGAAACTTGGCGAAAATTATAGTTGTTGGCTCTCTAAAAGTACACGCATGGGATAATTATGAGATGATTATGATGTGGCTCTTTTGTTATGAAATCTGTGTAGCAGTTCGCTGTTCTATTTCTGGAACGTTTTGCTTTTAGCCAGAAAATTTTGAACCAATGATGCACTTGGCCATAGCTCTGGATCATAAGTTTTGGTCTTATCGTTCCTGTTAGCAGAAATGTAAGCACTTTGGATTTCTTGTGCTAATTCATCCTTTCCACTTTGTTGTGTTATTGGAACCTTCACACTTTCCCTTTTTTCATCAATAGGCTGGCAAGTATTGTTATTCAAGGGACTGTTATTTGCTGATGATTTGAGTGGCACCTCTTCTTGCACTTTTGTAGCTGTGTCAATCTGTACTGCTGAAGGGATTTCATTGGTGGTGGTCGCCAACTGGGAGCCTGGTGTCGAGGTCTTTGTATCGTTCTGCAGAACTGGAACTGGAGCTGACGATTCATTCCTTAGGATTTCCAGAGTAGATACTGCTTGTATTTCCTGTGGAGGTGTCACCTGAACAGCACTGGGACTGGAATCGCCTTCTTCATGTGAATTATTTATTTCTATAAAAATTATTCTACGCCCACCCCTCCGTACTCCAGCTTTGAATGCATGGCCCAAATCTGAGTTTTCTGCGTCACATATGTTATTCCATGTGAATGGGAATTGAGAGACACTCGATGTGGTGTTACCCATTTTAATTGATAGCCTCTTGCAGATTTCAACTTGAGATGTATGGAGAAATAGTTGATGGGAAACAAAGAACAATATGTAAGCTTTTATGAAATTTGTAAAAACTTGATTTGCTTGTTGTCTCTCAGTTGTCAATTTGACGTATCTTTCAACCCATGGTAATCTTGGAACACCATAAATCTTGAACTTGAAACAGCCTATTATTTTCTCTCTGGAATCTTCTATATTATAAGTACACATTACGCAAAACCATTTGGAACAAGCATTTGAAAAACGCTCATAAATATGCATGCAAAAATTGCTTACTACCTATATACCATATAAATATGTGCAGTTGCGTAATGTTTGGAAATTTATTGAGGTTTTTTTCCATTATGGTTGGAACAAAATAAAGTTGAGGGTAAAATAAAATTTGTACTTACGAAAGCAATTCAAGTCCAAGTTGTAAGCACAAGATGTAATCTCACGTCCATGCAAAAACTATCATTTTATATATTCTACTTCCCGTCGGCAAAAAGTGCACTTCAATGTTTTACCGATAATTACTTATCTCCATCAAGTTACGATACGTTATTGTTACATGATGATCTGATGAGAGTAATGATGCCAATAATTTTAGTATGGAACAGTTGAAGAGGAAACCTTTAATGAATACTACACATTGTAGATCTCGTTATCATGTTTGGATTAGAAATGGAGCAAGCTCTGGAATTACTTAAATCGTGAGAAACTATGAAAGACATGCATTCATCACTCGTGTTTTTCTTTATGTACGTCATACATGTGAATCTCCATCATCTTGATCACCAAAGCCGGCCGGCCAGCATCAGCACGTGGAATGTGAAAGCTTGTAATTAAACTCGTTTTTGTGGAGGTGAGAAGAAACAAGCCTGGGACTGGTTATATTGCTTTTTCGCACGTCATTTTTTTTACTCAACCCATGACATTGTTTCTAATTAATAATTCATGAATCCCTATTTCTTCTCATCCTTTCATCATCTTAAATTGCCGACTCTTTGGTGCTTAATAAAGTCAATAAAATTATACTTTTTTTCCCGTGCCTTTTCCTCTAGCATTTACTCGTATAATAGCATCCAGGTTTTTTCCTATAAATTAGCTTCTGGAAAGTGACTAATATATTTTACTGCACATGCAGTTCGGAAAGTGCAAATTCCACCAAACCACATCCAGTGGCAAGCTAGAAGAGGCCGAGTATAGACTTGAAAAATTTACGTTTTCCAATCACTTGTATGTCAGGCAGTTGGTGAAGTAAGGAACACCAATCAATATCACGAATGGATTTGATTACGTCAAGCGGGTTTTACAGGGCCGCTCTCAGAACGGCTCCCGTTCTCTACACCGTCTTAAGTCTGATCAAGCCTGGATTCAGGATGAATACAGAAACTGACCGAAGACTGGACTGGATGAGTATGCCAACGCAGGACAACAGTGATACATTTGATTTCATTATAGGTTAGTGAACTATACTTATGTATATCAGACACTATTAATGATAGTGAACTGTTTAAATAAATTTATCATCTCTGCAGTGGGAGGAGGTTCAGCTTCGAGCTCTTTAGTATCCAGCTTATCAAAATCAGCTCTGTATTCCATACTGGTTCTTGAAGCAGGTAGATATAGATTATAAGACATTTCATTTTATGAGGTAGTTAATTATCATGTTTCAGTCGCTTTTACAGCAACTCAATACATAGTAATTCCATAATTGTAGGTTGTACTCCAAGTCCCATACATTCCTTTCCAGCAATATCATTTGCCCAAACGAATGATCCAGCCATTGACTGGAGATACACGACAGTGCCTCAAAGCAAGCTGCCTTTGGAATGATTAATAATGTAAGTATGACAATCATACTATATAGTTAATTTGTGAATTTATTCAATAAGGCACTACTTATGGTATAATTCGTAACTATATTATAGACGGAAAAGTTCTTGGTGGCTCTAGTCAACTCAATGCGATGATGTGCATAAGAGGTAATGTACAAGGCTTTGATGAGATCGCCGCAAAGACGAGAGACAGTCGCTGGAAAATGTCAAATATTCTGCGATATTACAAAGCGCTAGAAAACTATGATGGATGGTTTGACGAAAAGAAGCACAGCTCTGGTGGACCAAGCAACATTGAACGTCCAGTTTCATCAAAATATACGGATCATCTTATGAAAGCAGGTGAAGAGCTTGGATACGTCATCAGAGACCCGAATGGTGATCGTCCTTACACGGAAGGATAAGCCAAAATGGATTTATACATGCATAATGGAAGGCGCTCGGATGCATGCCATGAATTTCTTCAACCAGCAATGCAAGCCACTAGAAACTTGGTTGTTCGGAAATTTTCACATGTGACTCGAGTCTTGATCAACAAAGATAATGAAGCATATGGAGTAGAATACTTGAGGCAAGGAAGTATTTTTATTGTCAAAGCAAAGAATGAAGTTATTTTGAGTGCTGGAGGAATCAAATCTCCTCAAATACTTATGCTATCAGGAATCGGCCCAAAAAATCACCTCAGAGAAATAGGGGTAAAATGAGAATACTACTATTTTATCGTAATGTTGAATGTAATAGATTTTTTTTAATTTTCCTCATTTTATAATAATAGATACGCACCATTATGAATCTACCCGTTGGTCAAAAGATGCAGGATAAATATGGAGCTGCCGTGGGTCCATTTTTGGTTAGTGAAAGTCAAAGTGTAGTTTATGAGAGAGATTGGAAAATCCCCGACTTGTTTAGGTGGATTTCCACTGGAACAGGTTCTTTGACGTACCTCATCAGCTGACGCCAAGTGGTCCATTGCTACAAACGAGGCGAGGAAAAGGGGAAAGGTGAATAAGCCCGATATTCACACATACTTTCTTTCAGCCTCGTTCCCAGAAGAAGCCCTCTCCATCTTTCAGAATGCTTTCAATCTGAAACCGGAAATGTATGACTTTATTGCGAAAGCAGCCAAAATGGACGCATTTTTCAGGTGGTGACGCTTAATGCTCCAAATTGGCATGGTAATCTGCACTTGAGAGATGCTGACCCATTTAGTCAAGCATTATTAGAACCTAAGTATTTGGTTGATGATGATGACGCAAGATCTCTACTCGAAGGTGTCAAGTTTGCCGTCAAGCTGGTGGAAACCACCACAGCCACGGGTAAAATTGATGGGAAACTGATGCCAGAAAAGTTGCCAGATGCAGTGGTTGACTCGAATTTGAGGTAGATCAGGAACTCAAAGTTTAAAAAGTTGATGTGATGTATATGGACTATCACTACGTGAAAACTTTTAACTTTTATTATAAATATTATTATCATATTTATTCCGCACGGGGTTTTAGAAATTAATAGATTGCGAGCTTTGGATTGCAACTACAATATTCCTCCGTGAATGATGTCACTTGCAGGATGCTTGGCCAGTTTGCAGTTGACATTATTCGTGATGACTGGAAACTCATGAATAATTATTAATTTCACACAGTATCACATAAATACTTTACGCCCCAATGAAAAATATTGTTATACTCAGCAAAGTAGCTAAAATGATTTTTCCAAAATACAGATATAAAAAAATAATGTCTTGTTGAAACTGCGTACGATGGAGCAAAACAATCGTGCGCTGTGACGTGCATTTTTTTAAAAATGGAGCATTCAACATTATAGATTTAGATTACTAGTACCTAGAACCCCAACAGGAAGATGATGCATGATGGCGTTAATAAGTGCTAATCAGTAATGGACTGAAGTAAATAATTTTTTAGTTTGGTTAAACAGGTTCCAATCTGATACGTGTGAAAGGTGGTGCAGTTGACTCATGAGCTGCACCTCGGGAGGATGGGTACGGTTAGAGATATCTCAACGGAGAGAGTTTTTCTAAGCAAGGAAGAGAGGAAATTGCTATTAACAGGATTGGTAATTAATGGCACAATTACGAATGGAAATGTTAACGCAGCTAGAAAATTTTCTGAACAATCGTCAAGCGTGACACAATCCCTTGTACCTTTGGTTCGTCTCCCAACAAATCCTCTGATTCGGATGGGATTACACGTGGCGATTCAAAAGATGACATGTTATGTTATGAAGTTGTTAACCAATCCTTCAATTCACCCACTTCTTCGAATCGCAGATCAAAGCCAATAAGTCTTGAAGAAAAAAAGAGTGACTCGTCCACTTCAACGGAACGAAGTTTCAAGAGGGAGCTTAGTTCGTTGAGTAACATGATGAGATTGAATATCATACGCCATCAGTAAACATTTCCGTTCCTGGGAATGAAAGTACAAAGCAACATCCTGATTCCACTAGCGATTTAAACAAAAGTGGATTTAGTACGCCAATGTACAACTTGGCTACTATTGCGGAATAGGAAAGAACAACTTGACGTTGAAAATGAGTATCGTAATAATTTCATCTACCAATTTTATGAAATTTTTTTTCTAGTGACAGTGATTCTGATTGGAGCGACGTAATCCTCTTATCTGATGGCGACGATGAAGTTGACGAGGACTTGATAGAAATGACCTGCTTTAGCTGTCACAGCCGACGGGTTGGAAATTTTCAAGACATGGAAAAGTTTCGGATTCACAGCAAACTTCCCAAATTTGGAGAGAACTTCCTCTGCGTCACTTGTGGGTGGTCGTTTACCAGGCTGAACTTTTGTTTGTCCTATGAAATAAGGGTCCATGGATCAAAAATTAACTATGATGACGATGATACGGTGATCTCAAATGTCAAGAAGTGTGTAAAAGAGAAACAAGATGATAGAGCCAAACGAGCAGCAGCGAAGGAACAATGTGGAGAATCATGTAGCACTGCAACTCTTAATGCAACCTATGAGACTGATAGTGATGATGAAACGGACTGTGTGTAAATTTTATGATAACCAAGTCGTTACCAGTACAACCTCAACAGGTACAGGGGACCTCCTGTTCACCATAAGGTTGAGTCGTATGAAATTCACCCCAATCACGCTCTTCAAAAGTTATCCAGAATAGCATTGGAGGTATATAAGGTCAATGTTTGAAAAAATACTGTTACACATGAAAGTAAGTCGATTTTTTATATGTATACAAAAGTGTTTTCTATAAATTGCATGTTCTTTTTAGTAATGACTATTCTAATATTTTCTTAATTGTTATGCTCAATATGTAGTTGGACCATTCTCGAAAAAGGCGATTGTTGGGGGAAATGGAGATGGCAAAAATGGTGAATCAAATAAATCTGATTCGGCAGCAAAACGACATGTGACAGTTGTCTGATGGATCTGACGGGAAACCGAATGCATTCAAAATGTGAAGAGAAAAAGTCGGTTCGTTATAGGATAAGACGTCTTCTGAATCATCCAGTTGTACTTCAGATACTGATAATGAACCTTTCAATAACGTTCTAGAGTGAGCGAGGACAAAAGTATATGTAATGATCATCAATGCTCTGAAACAGTCCGCAGTCCCGAGAGGCAAAAGAAAAGACAAGTCACTGAATTAACGCGACAACTGCTTTGCTACATCGAAAATGACAGAAATGTGACTATTACTAGAAATCAGATATAGATTAGAGAATACATAGGGATTCTGTGCTTCCAAATCTTTTATGGCGGAGCTTTTGCCAATAGTAGAAATAAAGCAGAACGTTATAGTGAAGTCAAAGATCTAAAAGTCGAGCATGTTGATCCAGCAGGATCAAGTAGTGCTGACGTTGAAGCCGAAGATCCAACTCCTAAGGTAAAGCAAAATGGTTTTATAAACTTGTTAGAAACGGTAAGATTAGACGGAAATCCAAGACGAACTTTCCCAACCCTAGATTCAACTTACGGCACGAAGGAAAAGTTCTTACACCATTTTGGATTCGCAATTGGTAAGGATGTGAAGCTTCCCGAATGCTATGTCCGACATAAGAAAGCAGATGGTTTGCAAATTTGTAACGGCTGGTAGCCAGTTAATCTTGGGACTTGCATCATTTTTAATGTCAATTTTATTGAAAGGGTTATATTAATCGAATAAACCCAACAATTCGATACGTTTATGAATATGTATATACTTTAAATGCATTGATCCGCATTTAACTGCTTTGATTCCCCTCCTTATGGGGGATAAGAGATCGCCTCCACTTTCATAGTGATCGTCTCAGTACAGTACCTTCATGAGAAACTATTGTAACAGTTTAAATTGGAAAAGGGCAAATGTGTGTCTCAAGGCTTTCACTCTACCTCATCTCAAAAGGTAGAAAATGTGAGGATGAGTGAAACCAGCGTTTTTTGTGCAAAGAATGGTAGTGCTTCTAATTTTTCAACTAAATAATTTTGGTTGCAATCAACCCTAGTGGAGTCAGTCAGTCAGATCCTACTGTGTTATTCAATCGAGATAACAAATACAATATAACTAAAAGATAATCGGCGACATAGGTTGATGGCACAGGTAGAGATTAACATCTTCATTTACTGATACAACAAATTTTAAAATCTTATTCATACTCAAATGAGCCATTACACTGCCATTATAATTATGGCTGCAAAAAAAAAGGATTTCAATTTCACCTGAAGCCCGTAGCCCATCACATGAATGTAAAGTCGTCGTCCTCGTGGTCCTCATCATCTTTCAACAATACAGATCACAGAAGGTGATGATGATGATGAACTGATAAAATGAGAGCTGGAGTAATTCAAGTATTTGTGAGCAGAGCAGTTCAAAAGCAGAGAGCCCAAAGGCTTTACTTCATTACAATTAATATAAACTTTATATAAACTTTACAACGTATTGGATTACATCTAAACTTAGGTCAAAGGGCACACAAGTATCAGAAAAGTAAAGTAAGCGCTATTTATCGTGGGAATCTTTTGATTCAGCGCAAAATTGTGAGTGTGTGGGCGCATAATAATAAATACATTTGGACTTTTGGATCCTAGTTCCGCATAATTTATACAAAGTTAACATTTTGTAGGGCGTTTTAATTACTAAAGTGACCTGAGACATAGGACATTATGTCCTTGAATTACGTTGAATATTATCTGAACATAAAATATTCTTCCGCTTTACCTTGTCCTTAGTATTTCGTAGGGACCTGATCCGCCTCCAATGGAGGATTTATGTCATGGATATGTGAAACGATTGATGGTCTGATAAATGATAAACTGATGATACAAAGTAGAAAAAAATCAAACAGAACCAAAACATAATTTTAAAATTAAAAATGGGAAAAATTGTAAGCATGAAACTTTTCAGGATTAAATTTAAATAAAATACGCAAGTAGAATGTAATGTATTCAATTTCAAGTCAAGTAATGAATAATTTTATTTATCATATGACAAATAGATTCAAAAGTATTTTAATAAAAACATGTTCCCCCAGTTATTCGAAGGGAAAACCTTCGTTGTCAGCATCATTAAAAAAATCTCTTCCTCATCTTTATCATCAACTGGATTACAATAGGGTTTTGACCATGGAGTTCTCCAGGCACTTAATTCATCAGTAACATTGTCACAATCATCATTATCCCAAAGAAGATGTCGGTGTTGGATCTTGTAGTCCGAATTAAATTCTTCCTCCTCACTAAACTCTCCTTTGTCTCAAAGGCTGCTCTTCTTTATCATTGTCGTCATCGTCATCATCATCAGCATCAGCGTCCTCACAGTGACTGCTGCTAGAGGTTTTCGTAGTATTTACCACTAGATCAACAAACTCCTCAACAAAAGGGTCAATGTCGGTAGCTGTGACTGCCTTCCCATTTTTAACTAATGTACTCCCGACCTCTTCCGCGTATGGAGGCAAGACGAAAACAGCATCATAGTAGCGGCATGGTGGAAATTTTTCTCCTTCTACTTCATTAGTCGCCTACGAAAAAACGAATGTCACTTTTTGAGTGCACTTCATGAAAATCAAAAAAAATATACCAAAAAAATAATAAACATATGAATTACGTACAGCAACAAAACCTCCAGCGTCGTTTCTATCTCGAGGATAAAGCATATCCAAAAAAGACGTCTTTGCTTCCTTCATCCACCTTTTACTCTCATTTACAGGCCGAATGTGATTCAAACTGAATGCTATTGCCTGGAAAGGGAGGCGCGTTACAAATATAGTGGGGAGGGGATATAGCACTTTCCTCTTGAAAAAGAACCTTTCCTCATTAATCCCATGATCCACAAAGAAAATATTGTAATAATCTTCTACTGCTTCTTTCCCATATACTTCAATGATCAACCCTCTCTTCCACCTTTTGGTAAGTTTTTCCTTCGCCGCCACAAGTGACCCCTTTTGCAACGGCCCTCCAAAAAATTCATCAGTCATCATCATCCCATCAACATTAGCCTGGTGTGGTTGAGCAGAAATCCAAGCATCTAACTCGTCCTCCAAATTGTAGAGAATTCGCTGGGATTTCATTTGAATTCCATAAAATAACCATGGGTCTTCTCCCCATGGGTTGGCAATGCGGACTGGATTTATATTACCAGCAACACTTTTGTCAACGTGGGCCCACTGGATCTCCCCCTTTCTCAGCCTATAATCAAATATCTCCTCCTTGAAGATTTCTTTAGCTGAATATATCCGCTTTTGGGGGGCTACATACAAATGTCCATGATACTTTTCCCCAACTCCACGAAATGATTCGATAATCATCTTCTCATGGGAAGGGTTGCTAACAGCAGTGGTATTATTCTTGGTAAATCTTGAGCTGAGATTCTGTGGTTTGTCAAAGCATGATTTCTCATAGGTTATTGGGTTAACCCAAACTGTGTTCTCTCTTGAACCAATCACCTATATAAATGTTTTAATTGAATTAGTCCCAATCCTGCAAAATACTTTGTTTTCATATTAAACGGTAACGTTTGATATTCTTAAATAAAACTTACTTTGGCTCTTATCAACGTTACGCCAGTCAAAAAATATTTGACATTCTCAACCTGATACGGAACATAGGCAGGTTCTTGGTCAGGAGGACGAATGTTTGTGAGAATCAGTCTCAAGTGGAGTGGTGACCAGCTAAGGAATGCATCTGGGATGTGTAATAACTCATTCGCATTCCAAGTCGTCCTCGCGTTGGGAGTATCAATGAACATGACATCAACCTTGTCTAACATGCTACATCCTGTCACCGGTTTAGAGGTGGTAGCAACGGTTCCTTTTCCAGGCTGTTTCCCTATAATTTTTACACGCTTGTAGGTTGATGAGTCTTTTTCAATCACGTTGATTGCGTATGCACCTCCTTTTTGGGGGGAGGTAGCATATATTCTACAAATAAAAAATTTAAACGCATATTATTTAGATACGCACAAATTCAATAATGAACTTGTACATACATGATATAATCGTATCTATTTTTTACTGATTGTCTTCTGAGGAGTAATATTCTTCCAGCAAAGCACTCCGTTTCGACACCTCGTCATTGAATGAGTAGACAAGATTTCTTTGTCCCGCTTCAACGACCTCATAGTGGGCTAATAAAAGTCCACGGTACTCGCTAGGACTTATGCAATCCGTAATTTGGAATTCAATCTGAAACCAAGTCACAAGATAAAAAATAAATAAAAATAAGCATTTAAATTCTTAATTTAAGTAGAATAAATTAATCTCTGCAAAGTCACCTCGCCATAGCAAGGAGCGTGAGCCAAAGTGGTCTCAAAATCCGTCTCACTAAATTGATGGCGACTGCTGCAGGTTGCGGGAACATTGCAGCTACCATATAGCTCGAACCCTGTACAAATTGGAGCTTGGGCAAAATACTCATCCTGCAATTTGTTCCCAAGACTCTCCAAGTGGGGATGAACAAAGGTGTTGTCCAAGGTTTTTGAAAATTTGAAGAATCCGAGGAAATACGGCTCCTCTCCAGTTTTCATAAAATGGGCGACTAATCCCTATCAAAAATCAAAAGGACAAAAAAAACTAATGTTAACTTCCATTTAGATAATGCCGTACTTGTGTTTGTTGAATTTAACATTTTTTTTGAGTCAGACCTCTGACTCAATCCACTTTCCATCAACCAGTTTTGGGAGGGATGGCCACAGGTACCAAAGACGTTTTTTTTCGATGGGTTCTTGAGTAGGTGGTTGAATCAAATCCGAATCAAAGCTGAGGAGGTAAGTACACCCGGAAATATTTGCGGTTGTAATCATGTCATCAGTCAAAATTGAAATTCGATTTTCAACACCAGCGTTTTTAGATAATTCAAAAGGCTTGGATTCGCTGTCAGGGTTCAGGCTCACGGTAACATTTTTGGAGGAAACTATGGCATCTTCACAAACTTGTAAAATTTCAGAAGCTGTTTCAATGTCAGAACAAGCAATCACACTCCGTTTATGGGCAGACATCTGTTGAGTAATGATTTCTTGAAGAAGCAAAAAAAAATATTTTTACTTGGGTGAAGTAAAATTTAAATGTTTGCATTTTTTTAAAGAACCAAAATACCTTTTAGCATTTCCAATTTCTCTTGCTTCTCCACCGCATAGTCAACCCGCCAATGTGTCTTGGAAAACATGAGGATTTCCGACAGTGCCTTTATGTACAAAACCAGCTTCCTCCCTTTCCCCATCAATTTGAGGTGCAAAGCTTGTAGCTCCTTTGTCCATTTCCTCCCAGAAATCACAATCTGCGCACAGGGTGATTTTGATGGCACCACCACCACCTCCCTCTCCTGATTGGTTTTATTTTCCCAGCCACTCGTAGCTGCAATGATAGTTTGCACTGCACCCCACTCTGTTTTAAGGTAATCCTCAACTTCCTCCAGAATCACGTACCTCAGTTTTTGCCTACGATTGATTAATTTCTCATCGTCAATACTCGTCAGTAAACCTTTTTATCCAATAAATATCAGTGAATGAAAATATAAATAATACCTGGTTTTAAGTGGTGTTTGAGTTTGTCCTTTCCTCCAAGTTAAGATTTCAGTCGCGGAGGAAATGTTAGTTATCAAAATATCACAAGAATTCAGCAACACATCGTAATCTCTCATTCCAGAGAAAATCACTCGAGTTTTGAGATTTAAAGTGGTGGTTTTGCTAGTCAGCAGTAAATTGACACTCTTTTGAAACGCCAATGCAGATGAAATTGACGCACAAATTATGACAACATTTGGGCCAGCACCATCAATAGAACCAGAGCTGCTAGCTTCTGGAGGTTGACTAATCAGCCACTGTAGGATGGGCAGAAAGTAGGACAGGATTCTTCTTAATTTTGACTTGGCACCAAGTTCCTGGACGACTTGGATTGAGTCCGACCCATCCACGATATTTGGAGCCACAGCCATAGCCAAGTGAAGGTCATGCAAGCAGCTTGTGGAGGTGGTTGTGTTATCACTCAAGTGAAGACTTTTGTAAATCTGAAAGTATTAAAAAATTTACATATAATCATTTTACTCGAACAAAATAGACATCAGACTCAAATATAAGGTGACCAGACGTCCCCCATTGAGGGGGACAGTCCCCCATTCAAGTTGCCTGTCCCCCGAAAAAAAGTGTCCCCCAAAACGTCCCCCATTGAGAAATGTGTCCCCCAAAATTATAAATTCGCACAAAATTTTATTTCTGATACCAAAGTAGTAAAATTTGTTGAAAATTTATAATTATTTGTCAATTTTTTCTCCACGTTCTCTCTTTACTGACCAAATACAACCAAATTTATTGTTTGATGTATGTTTTAATATCGCTTATGGATAAAAGCCTTCGAAAAACTTGTGATTTGAATCACGGTGTATTATTTCAATGAACCGTTATTGCGAAGTATGTTCTATTGGTTTGCATGTTCTAGCTAGCGAATTCTATCCGAAGGATTTCTTAGGTGTATCACGAATTGCCTTTACATTCCTTTTTAATTCACGGTTGTCTACAAATATTCTGCGGTTATTTTAATCACGAAAAAAATGCGAATTTTACCTATGTCGATTCCTCCATCTACTAGTTACTCCATGTGACAAACTTTCAAACTTTGTGTTGTAGAATAGCAAATTGAAACTTTTATAGACTATATCACAAATGAACACAATTTCTACACAAAAAATTCTAACATTTGAGTTACATCTCATTTTTCCTCACGATACACCCGATTGCTTAATAGACACTTATGGAAAAAGAAATATACTCATAAAAAACGTTACAAGCTGACTGAAAATTGAAAAAATGCCGCTGTTAAATAACACATGATTTAAAAATTTCTGAGCGTCCCCCATTCGGCTTTGGAAAATCTGGTCACCTTACTCAAATAGGAAAGGGAAACAAGACCTTACCCTGACAATATCCTGGTGAAGTTTGAATTCTTCCAAAGATCTGTACGGTTTTGCTACCGGGCTCCCTCCTCCGATAATATAAAGTAGGTAGTTAGGTGGTGGTGGTGGAGGGGGGTTGTCTTTATTTTCAGAAGATTGATCCTCTACTCGGCCCGAGAGCCTCTTCAAGAAACTTTGCACAAACATTTCTTTCAATTTATTTCAATCTGTAGACAGTCAAGTAAAAGTTAAAAGCGAACTTGTTCAGTCCATGGTTAAAAATGTTTAGATTAATATTAAAATGGGTATAGAAACGAGGAAGACATGAAAACAACTTGAAAATATAAGTGTTTGCTTGTGTTCTGTCAGCTGCCGGTTGTCAGAATAGAAGAGCGTATATATGTTTTATGCTCGTGTGTATGCTGAGCTTGAGCTGAGCAGAAAAGCATTGCTTTAGATTGGATTGAAGGGCATATTCATATGTAGATGAGCAAGCAGCAGGTAGTTAGGTACATAGCTATATATAGCTATCCTCTGTGTAATATGAAGTTATAGACACAAAATAAGAATGATCCATGCATGGCTTGTCGTTCGCTTGTCATAAGCCATCACAATTAACGTGTAAATTGGAGGTACCCTCGATCAACCCAAATAATGCTAGTCTACATGCAACAGATGACAGGAGCTCCTTCAAAACGGGATTAACATCCTATTTCATGATTCCATTTAGTATTTAATTCCTTTTATTGAGTTACTTGCTCAGCGTAAGGCTTAAACTACCTCTCCGCTTTGCTCACCAAATCCTCCCTAATTATATAACCAGAGAATATCCGATTTTGATATCACTATGTGAATATATATGCCGAGTATAGCTACCACTACCCTATCCGACAGTCGCCGACAGTCCGGCAACGGGAGAGTATGGGAGTGATGGTGCATAAACTTTATGTGAAGGGGATATATGATAGAATGGCGTAATATGGCACAATCCACATCGTAAGAAAGAACTTGAGAATATACACATCCCTCAACCTACCTCCACTCCACCACCTCACAAGCTATGCATGCATGCAGAGAAGCCGTGGTCTGGCGTTTAAGCATATGAGATCCCGTGTTCTCTGGGATGATGATGATTTGGCTCCTCTGAAAAAATGAGGCAGTTTTTCTCAAACCTGACCATTGTTTTGCAACAAATCGAAAACAAATTTTTATGTACTATATTAAAAGACCTTGCAAAAATATTAGATGCGTATTTTTTTCTAGTCGGGGTGTGTTGAGACAACTGAGCTGGGGCTATTTGAAGTTCGAACACCATAAATCGATTTACTCCTACGTACGTTGACCGATTGACCTGAAATTTGGTGTGGGACATATTGACTAAATTCCCCATAGGGCGTTTTTCTCGAATTTTTAAAATTCGAGTTTTGAGCGGGAGATTTCAAAATCTAAAATATTGTTTTCAATTATCCATTACGATTGGATCGTAATCTACAAATATTAGAAGAATTTTACCAATCAATTTCAAAATTAAAAATTGACCGTTAAGACTTTAAAAGTTCGCGCCAAATGTTTTTTAAAGTTATTTTCAAAATTTCTTCACAAGTTAGTTAATTTGGATTATAAAACATATATAAAAAGAAAAATCATCCAAATCTATTTAGTAGTTTACGAGAAAATGGAGTTTAAATTTCTTGGTTCATGTAAAAAATAATGCTGATGTAAAATGGGCGAATTCAAACTCCATTTTCTCGTTAACTACTCAATCGACTTGGATGATTTTTCTTTTATTGTGTGCCTTATGATCCAAATTAACTGTCTATTTGAAGAAATTTTGAAAATGCATTTCGAAAACAGTTGGCGCGAAATTTCAAATCTTAACTGTCAATTTTGCTTTTTGAAATTTATTAGTAAAATTTGTAGATTACGATCCGTGGGTAATGGGTAATTGAAATTTTTTTTTTAGAATTTGAAATTTGAAATCTTCTGCTCAAAACTCGAATTTTAAAAATTCGAGAAAAACACCCTATGTGGAATTTAGTCAATATGTCCCACACCAAATTTCAGGTCAATCGGTCAACGTACGTAGGAGTAAATCGATTTATGGTGTTCGAACTGCAGATAGCCCCAGCTCAGTTGTCTCAACACACCCCGACTAGAAAAAAAATACGCATCTAATATTTTTGCAAGGTCTTTTAATATAGTACATAAAAAAAAATTTTCGATTTGTTGCAAAACAATGGTCAGGTTTGAGAAAGACTACCTCATTTTTTTTCAGAAGAGCTGTGAAGGAAGGAAACTGCGAAGAAATCAGCGACTCGCTTATGCATACACATAGTTTGTTATCATCTGTCTGTTGTGTAGCTTGTTTATACACCCAATATAATACAGAGACATTGGGTTGGACGGCATTTGGAATAGGAATTTGTGCTTGCAACCTAAAAACCTCCAGTAACATTCATTCATTTAATTCAAAAACATTCTGGTGTAAATCCGTTAGCCAAACTTTTTTGGTTAATTTGGAGTAGGAAAAAGGTCAAGGTGATCAATATATGGAGAATTTGAATGCTAAAAGATCTTAACAAGTGAGTATAGGCGAAATACAAATAATTGTAACTATTGAGGTAAAAAGTAGAGTGAATGGAGATGTTGGAAATAATATTATTACTTTATCCCATACTTTTTTTTAGATCTTTGGCAATGGCTAATATCCAGCAGCATGGCAAGCAAGGGAATAAATGCCCTGAGTGTGGGACTCCTCACAACATGACCAACTTCAGGAGGGTAACTGATAGCTGCGGTCATAAGAAGTGCCGGTACTGTATGTGTTTGGCACCTGAAGGTTGCTTAACGTGCACAAAAATAGAGAAGGAAGCGGATGAATCAAAAAGTATTTTTCTTATATCGTTGACCTTAGCCCTATTTATTATCTCACTTAAAGAAACAACTGACCATTTCTAATCACTTTCTTTTTGTAGCTGAGCGTCCTTTCAAATGCCCTTTTTGTGAGACTGCCTTTCTCAAGAAGCCGACACTTGAAGACCACTTGTCTTCTGAGCATGGGAAACTCAAGCAAGTCGCCAAGTAGCTTGCGAATGGAGTTGAAGGCAAACTTTTATAATACAATATAATCTTCTCAGATTCAACATTTCTTTTCTCTAACTTGTTTTCAAACTAAAACTTTTCTTTAATGTTCAGTATGGAAAATTCAACAGAGCTTTTTACCCATCTATGCAACCATTTTTTAAAAAAATAAACTGATTTACTTCCTTAAGATTTATATAATTGCGTATGATGAGTTTACTGGATGGATGAGCTATGACATTGTCTTTGCTCAGAGATTACATGGTGTTCACAGCTTTTTACGCATAGAATACTTCACTTTTGATGCTCTTTTAATGCTAATTACACATCTGTACTCTGTTGTTCCTTTTCGTCCTTCTGCCTCAGACCTCGGGACCAATCAAGTGATCATATAAGTATGGTGAATGATATTTAGCAGCAACAATAGAGTTTTCAAAAACAATTTCGGGAATGCTTTTGCTTTCCGATGATGTTGAAATATAGCTTCCAAGCAAGGGATGCAAGTTTTTGCACCCTAGTTGACTAGTCATCTTTGATCCATCGGGGTGAGGAGTTGGCTCCATCCCCTCGAACCAAAGGCTTTCCTTTGGAATGGATAATGCGGGAGGATACCTATCTGCAATGTTGATGGCATAGAACCCTTCTTAATCTGTGGGATAGCCGTTTTTGTAAAGAGTTGCTAACGTTGATAAAAAACCAAAACAATGATTCATTGCCTTCTGCTGTGGCACAAGTTTCTCTTTCAATTAGTAATTAGAGAACCGTTTCAATTTCTGCTTGCAAGAAGCCCTAATTTCCCTTGAAAGTCGACTTGACATGACAACCAAAATCCAATTACGCTGTGATCAAAGCAGAAGGTAGTTGATTGGGACAGCTAGTTTGTGGTAACACATTTCTTTAAAATGCTCCATGTTCAAATTCTGGTCTTATTTCCTATGTTCGAGTTGAAAAACTTTTATCGGTTTTCCAATTCGTGTATGCAGTCTTTTGTGGAATGTTACCTTGTTCGTTTATACTATGTAGCATTAGTCCCAACAATGCAATGTATATATATTTAGAATGCTGAGGTCACGGAGAGTTCAAAACCGTTTATTTTACCCCTCCACCTCCCCCGGGGGGAAGTTAACTCTTCCATGGAGGGTCCATGGAGGTAAATGGAAAATGAAAAATGGAATCAACAGAGGCCTAAAAACGTTGTATCCTCAGCAATTTTCGTGTCATTTGATGAAAAGCGCTACAAATGGCATCAACTTGAAGTGGAATTTTAGCGATTTTCTTGATTTTGAAGTCTCTCAAAAACCCAAAAGTGGCAACAATGAGATATTTAAAATGAATACCTAGTGTTTGTAGATAACAATAACGAAACCCGCAACAACAAAATCGCTAGAAATCAAAGGATATGGAGGTTTTTATACAGACCTTAAATTCAACCAAAGTAAAGTAATTTAGAGGTAGACAAAAAATGTGCACGTTACAAAAAAATTTAAAACAAATGAAAACTAACGTGAAAAATTTTCCAAACTGCAAGACATGATGGTAGAAACTCAGTTTTAGTATAAATAAAATAAATAACTGCAAATATTAGTAAATAAATCGGTATAAATCTCAATTTTATTTGGGCTTCCACCATTTTACTTGATATTGTAGGGCGAATACAGTCAACTCTTTATTGTATTGTATTGTATTGTATTGACTTTATTAGCGTGTTTTCTTTTATCAGCCACATTGGGCTGTTCTCCCTACATAAACACAATTCATCATTATCGAAGAAAAGGTAATTCCATCATACATAATCATTTCACAAAGCAGTATCGAGTCATAAGAGTTTATTTAAGAGCACCCTAAAGGGAATTGAATTTTGTCCCCTAAACGGGGAGTCTCTTACACGGAAAACCTCCAGTTAAGAGCATTTGTATCTTTTGAGGAGGGTTTGATAATATTTTGATGCGTAAAGTAGCCCTCCGTTTATGTTGGCCCAAACCTTTTGTCTCCGATTTTGCCGAACATTTGCAGGAATATAGATTTTAGTGTGTAGATTACGAATCTGCAATCAGGAACCAGTTTTAATGAACGTGGAAAATTTTTCACGGTAGTTTTCATTTAAAAATTTTTTTTTTCGTAACATGTGCACATTTTTTGTCTACCTCTAAATTACTTTACTTTGGTTGAATTTAAGGTCTGTATAAAAACCTCCATATCCTTTGATTTCTAGCGATTTTGTTGTTGCGGGTTTCGTTATTGTTATCTTCAAACATTAGGTATTCATTTTAAATATCTCGTTGTTGCCACTTTTCCCCACTTTTGGGTTTTTGAGCGACTTCAAAATCTAGAAAATCGCTAAAATTCCAACTTCAAGTTGATGCCATTTGTAGCTCTTTTCATCAAATGACACCAAAAATTGCTGAGGATACAACGTTTTTAGTCCTCTGTTGATTCCCCCTTTCATTTTCCATTTACCTCCATGGAAGAGGTAACTTCCCCCCGGGGTAGGTGGAGGGGTAAAATAAACGGTTTTGAACTCTCCGTGACCTCAGCATTCTAAATATATATGCATTGTTGGGACTAACGCTACGTAGTATGAACGAACAAGGTAGCATTCCACAAAAGACTGTGCTGTATCATCTGCTCCCATTATAAGTCGGAAACTGTCTTCGAATATCAGCTCTCCAGCGATGACCACTCCAGTTAATGCCCCAAAATTGAGTGCCACAACAGCGCTTCACTCCCCAAGAATCCCAGGGCTTGACGGGAGAGAAGGTCAAGCGGAAGGTCCAAGGTGAGAAGTTGCAAGTGCTCCTGTTTCAGCGTACTGATGATGTCCTTTCTGGTTGTTGACTAAGTTAACCATAGGAGAAAATCCAGCTGTTTCTGTACACAAAGCGTCGCAAACTTCCATACTTATTTGGAAAGCAGGAAAAGTGGAATATAAAAAAATAAGCCATTACAGTCCTCGCTTCTGACTTAAAATGTGCTTGTTTGGAGGACGAGCACAGAGAAATACAATGTATAAATCTAGACTGTGATCCAAATCATGGCTTTGTTTGCGTGTAGTTTTGATTAAGAAATATGAATTGCAAATACTAAATCAAGTAGTCTATGAAAAAGCGTTTGAAAGCTGGAATACACGGTTTATTACTAAATAAAAAAGAAAACTGTTTGGAATTGCCAATCATATTTCACATACCTCTTGCCGAATTCCTTGCTCGACCCATCTCAACAACCAGTTTACAACAATTTTTCTTGTCAAATTAAGTAGATATATACATAAATCAAATCAATCATTTACAAAGTTGGTATGTCGTCATTCACCTTTGGGTTATTTAAGTCAAGTTGCCAGTTACAAGCATTTACTTACACAAAAAAGCCTAATCCAGGCTAATATGAATCACTGACATTGAATTATAGGATTTAAATGCAACCGTAAAGTATTTACATTAACTTAAACCTATTGAAAAGAAGTGAACAGAACAGGGTTCTTAAAAACTACTTATCGTCCCTATGGCTAAACCAATTTTTTTGCATGGATATCAATCAGTACGGTTAACACAAAGCTGCAAAATAGACCTTCAAAATAACCAACAGCTTTTTAAAAACCATAAAATTTTGTAAACATTTTTTTGCGTACGTAATAGCGGCATAAATTGGAAATAATCTATGCATGTATCGTACCTTATCGCATCACGCAGGATAATTAATATTTTCTACGAAAACTTAATTTACAACTACAAATTGTTAAACACATAAACTTTTAGCCACCATTTATTTTGACAGCCGGTTGTGAAATGTAAGAATAATGATTACAATTTTACAATTAAAATGTTGTCCGTCGCTCAAGTTATTAGTAGGTTTACAACCCAAGTTTATACCCACAATTAATTGCAGAAAAATACAAATTCCATTCATAAACATGTATAATTAATACGGAGAAGGCATTTGAACATCGATTGGTGAAATTGACGATGCGATGCTGCTAGCTGATTGGAATATTTGTGGAAGTTATTAAGCGGTTGGCGGAGGTGGTGCCAATGGTTGAGATGGAGATGTGGCGGGTGGAGTAGCCTGTGAAAAAATCATAATAGAATATGCGTTAAGCTGGTAAATTTTAGTTCACAATCAAATAATACCGACGAAGGGCTGAGCTTTCACATTTACCTGCAGCTGAAATTGATCATACACCTTCATAAGTTCCTTTAAATTGTATTGCTCCCAGCAGGTATATCCTTTCATATCAGGACTCGCTTTCCTAGCGCAATCAATACAGTGGGCAAAATTGCGTCGTCCAAAGTAGATGTTGAATATTTCCACCTAAAATGCAGAAAATAGAATCATCAATTTGTTAAAGAGTACAAAATACTCCCAAGATAAAACATAACTATGAACACTTTCCACTCCAAAAATATAGTATTCACCTGACAACCATTGCAGAAATAAGGTAAAGCGTTCCTTTTCCGATTTTCAAAACTAACTTTGACTTTTTTAGATTTTGCAAACTCCAACAACTTGAAGCACTGCTTCAGTGTTCTCATGAGAGTACCTCTAAAAAATAGTACGTAATTGGTTTCAAATTACACGTTATCAATCACGATACGACAAGTTGCAAAATCATGGTATGAAAAAATATTGCTTACTTTATAAGCTCAAAAAGCCGGATATCCGGAGTGCTAAAATTTCTTGCAAGATTCCACGAGAGATGGATCATAGGAACAATACTTCTAAAACCCTCCAGTTTGTTCCACTCATACCTTTCGATACTGGCTTGGTACTGTCTTGAGGAAAAAGGACCAACGTTCCATGCGATATTATTACATAATCCTTTGGCCTGCACCCAGTGAACACAACCTGTGTTAACCCACACCAGGTCCCCAGGCTTTTGATAGAAGTGATGAACTGGAATCCCAGCACTGGCACATTCCTCCAAGTTGGGCCACCACGGATCACTGAGAAAATTCACTCCATTATTATCACACAACCCTTTGAGGGCACCCCAATACGGATGTGCTACTGCAAACCATTCAGAGTCACCCGGTCCAATATTTATATTGACCGCACAAAAGTTATTATTTTCTTGATGAGCCGGTGTTCGATTTCCCGGCACCTTCATGTACAGCTGAACCGTATTCATCCCAAGAAGGATGTGACCAACATGTGAAAGCATGTTGTCTGGAGAAGCAACTTTCACGAATTCCGGAAGCTTCTGAAGCTCATGCAACTGACACCTCCATTTGTCTTTATTGGAGAGGTCAATGTTGGTGCCAAACCGTATTATTTCTTTTTTATTGGGGGTTCCCAACGGGTCGGAGTGGTTCCAAACCTCTTTATTTTCTCCGTCTCCCTCCTGCAATAATTAGAGGGTAAGCATGTATTTCTAGACAAACGATTTTGAGACAAAACTTATTTTAGAAAGATAATTTATTATTAGTACCTTCTTCAGCTTGTCATAAATTGACAATTGATTCATTGCGAATTTAGCAATGGTGGTACCTTGGCCATGTTCAGAATTACAAGTCCAAACTGACTTTCCTGAATCATCCAAATTTTCATTAGCAGGCTGGAAATACTGCCTCCTAATTTCTACAGCATGATTGGGATTTGCATCCACCAAATATTCTGTAGAGAACAGCAACAGGTCCAATTCCGATGCTTCAGCAAGTCCCCGAACTATTGCGATTGGATTCTCGAAGCATTTTTCTTGTAGCCCCCGGCTGTTTGCTGTCTTTTTATCTTTAACAAGAATCATTAGGGTGGTTGGATGCAGTTGTTCATAACTCAACGACACCTGTCAATTTGAAAATTAACCGTTACAAACAACATACAATGCATTTTCCCACTAACACATTGCAAAGTTCGAAAATAATTATACATAGGCTTTTTGATTTCTAACTGAACTTGAAAGGTGTATCGAAAAAACACTTGTACTCATTATTATTACGTATATAGTACATATAAAGCGGTGTAAAATCAAACGGAGTTGGAAAATGTCAAGTGGGATATGCTATTTAAAAATGTCTCGAAGAATTGGATGACATTATAAAAGTGTTTACTTTTAAATGTATGTAGTACATGTAAAATTGGATACCTTGGGACGCTTTGGGGGTGCTGGGGGAGGATCATTGTCTCCTAAAATACTACAATTTGTCACTCCTTTGAGACTAACTCCCTCACACTGCCGTTGCAGTTGTTTAGATGTCATTTTTAGATCAGAGACAGGACCAGATTTCTTCTCCATGTTTTTGTTCATGTAAAAAAAAACTTGAGAAGTATTGCAAATTGCAATTTACCACACTACACAGAATTTGTTACTTGAAACAAATTAAAGAATAGCCACCATAAATGAAACAGTTAATCACCAGAAAACCTAAAATTTCTGCTCTCCACAATTCGGAGGTTTGTTTACTACCGTCCGTTAAGGTGGAACTATGATATAGCAATAAATACATCGAGGATAGATTTTTGGATTTCAGCTGCAGCTTCTCTACTGCATGATATACGACATTGTGTATTTGCGATGCTATAGGTTACAACTATTCTTTCCATTCAGATGCAGCAGCTGAGAGAGTGGAACCAAGATATGAGGTATGTGAATGCTTGCTCAATATTCAACTTGCTTGGGTTACGTAAGTCTAAACTACATTTGTTTGCTTTTTGCTCGTTACATAGACAACACGCTCTCCAATATTATTACTAGCTGTGAGTGATACACGAAGTAAGGAATGAATGGAATGAAGAAAGGGTTTCTGAGCAGGCCCGCAACCACTGGGGGGCTTGGTGGTGCATGGTACCCTCCAAAAATTCTTTTGTTTAAAATCTCAATTTTTGAAATCCTAATTTTAATATGAATTACTTATCTACGAAAATTAAATTATCTTTCAAACTGTGCATCGAAGATAATATAAAATGAATTGTAATAACATTCCTGACTTTATTTCTGATTTCGTTGAAAACATTTACAGCAGGAAAAAGAAATGTGGGATGTGGATGCAATAGCAAATGTAAACGCATTAACCTTTTGGTTGAATGTTGTAGTTTTGTTATGAAACTGAACAGCAATGGAAAGCAAGAAAAATGAAAGCAGCACTTGTATTTTTGGGATGTAGTTTTTGCATGCCTGGATAACTAATTAGCATCTTTATTTTGGAACAAAACGTTTTAAATGGCGGCACAAAACATAGTTAACGAGCACAGCTTTTAAAATGTTCAAATTAAAGCACCTCACATTTATAAAAATGGCCTCGGAGTCTATGGAATTTTAACTTTTTAAGTTAGTTATTTTTTAAATTCCATTTCAAAAGTATCAACTTGTAGTACAATGTAGTAATTATTGAATTCAGAAACAAAAATTTAATATTTAATGGTTTAGTACTTTAAATTGATTACTTCCGTGTGGATTTCCTAAGTCTAAAGAAAAACAGTTTGAAACGGGTGATTTTTTTCCATTACCAGAATTTTCTGGTAGATTTTTCTTTCGCCTGAGCTAGATTAAAAAGCCAGGAATTTTCTACTTGTGCTATCAATTCGTTTTGAACAGAGAAGTTGACCACAATTTTTTTAAACTAATTCTTGAACTAATTTATATTGATTGTATTTACTAGTACAAAAAAGACCATGAAGAATATTTTGTCAGACGACGAGAATTTAATGTTTAAAGCATATCAATCCGGGTTTTCATGCCTTTTCCCGTTTCCTATAAGCTGGAATCATAAGTTTTCAAAGTTAATAGCAACTACACCAGAGTGGAAATATATCCCTTGGTGTCTTTACATTTTATATGTTTTGCTACTACGTGTGCCAATTATTGTATTTTGTTATAGTTATGTTCAACCGCACAGTGGCTTTGGATTGATTGACAGGATTGTGTTTCTCTACTCCGTATTCATATTTATTTCAGGGGGCATATTCATTCTATTTTGTGCTGCAAAGATTGATATGTTTTTGTGTGGTTTCAATGAACTTTCAACTCTGCAAAGTTATTCAACATGGTATGTGGATGAGAAAATACGCATAATATATGAAAACCATGCAACACGACGTTTTGTATTTACCAAACTAAAATTTCACGGGTGTTTTTTTAATTTTCCAAAATCTTTCCGTTCACACCTAAGCAATCGTTTAAAGAATATGTATGCAAATTTTCAGCCAAATCCGTTTATAACCTGGAAGAAACAGCCGTCCCACTAAATGGTGTCTAATTACCCCTGCTGAAAATGTCTTGAGTTTCCCCCACCTAGGAATTGAATTTTCTGTCATAACTTTCAGAACTCTTCAGCATAAGCATATGTATTTACGAATAAAAATGTAAAAAAAATGGGCGCATTATACGGTTTTCATATTTGCAGCGAATCTTCTCGGATATGCTTAAATTTGATGCAATTTTTTGTATATTTTACTCAATCTTTCATTTGTATACGTTTCAGTTCAAAAAGATATGATTGGAGTCACCGCAAATTTGGGTAGTGGTTAGGGTATTTTCCTGTGTATTATAGTTTTAGGCGTAGTGATTGGTATATGGCCTGTTGTTGTCATGCCGATTTGGTCTAAATACGACTTTAGCTATTATGTTTTCGAAGAAATATTTTCCAAGCCTGGGAATCGGTCCATAAATGAAATACTACTTGCATTTGGAATTAGGACGATTCTTCTGCTTTCAGTATGTTTCGAAACAGTTCGATCAGTAACTTTCATCCTTCTTTGCTTGCTACTTGCTACCAGGTCTTTTATAAAACAGACAGTAACTTTAAGCACATATAATATGGATGTTAAATGTTTCTATCGAATTTATGCACATGTGCGACTAAGTTTAAAAAAATTGAAGACGTTTTGTTTACAACGATATGTATTGCAGTTTATTTTCTTCTTGAGCACTATTATGGACCTGTGGATAGTGATTATGGGAGATGGGCACGTTCCTACCCATATGCGATATTCTATTACATGTGTAACAGTTTTTATTGTGGCAGGACAAGTTTTATTTTTGCCAGATACAGCAAAGGCTTGTTACAACCAATTTAAGTTGGAACGGAACTATCGTGAAATTGCACGACAAAATTATTATCGATATGAAACCAGGAAATGCACTATTGAACTGAGAGTAGCAGCATCTGTAATAACAGTTACGATACCGCATGCCCCTTTTTATGTTTTAGGTAGAGAATTTCTTGTGGAGTATTGTGCACTAATTTTATTGCGAACTGTAGATGCCATTATGATAATTGAGATGGCATGCAATTGTTTGAAATGTCTTAAATGCAAATAATGGATAGCTTGCAAATCAAATTTCAAAACGTTTATAGATACTTTAAAATTAATTGATAAATTATTTTAATTATGGTGGCATACTTTTTACTCCGCATGGTTTAGACATAATTTAATCCTAATCGCAATGTATAAATGCCTAACCGGCATAACATTCAAACTCACTCCAATTTGGTTAGCTAAGTAGGTGTTCGTATGCTTTATTATTTTTCTAAGCATATATATTTATTTAAATAAAGTGCTGCTGTAGAAAATAATTATGAAAATGGTGTCTGAATTCAGTCCAAATATACAAAATTATAACAAAAGGCAAACACACTAACTATAAGAAATTCATACCAAATTAAGAGGATTGAGAGATTGTTTGAAAAGTTTATATAGATCGGTGACCCACCTACTGTTCCTTGACCATCACTTCGCATTTTCATTCCTGAAAAATGGTGCCAGTTTACCAACTTGTCCCGCTGGGTAAATAATATTGACTCTACCAGAGTCGATAACGTTTTCAAAAGCCAATACCGATTTTCAGTATTAAATCTCGAGAAGGTATCATTTAGATTAAACGTTTGCTCCAGTTTAAGCAACCATATAATGGATCCTTCAATTTGACAGTACGACGGATGTCACTTAGCGTCAATACAGCAGCAGACGTAGAATAATGCTTGCCAAATAATGCGCACTCACGACTATTTTTGTTGCCACATCTGGTAGAGTTTGTACATTTTCCAGTATATAAAAGCTTTCGTTTATTTGGTTCACAAGTCCATGAAACTTAAAGTTAATTATTATTAGTAGTAGTACACTATCAGCACCCTTAACCAAGGTAGTTACGCTGATATGAATTTAGCTTACATCAAATTGTTTTTACATTTTATGGAGTTCAATTAAGTAAAAAGTTAATATAAGTCAAAGGTATTTTAGTTTATAAGGTTTACATAATTAGAAAGTAATTAATTAAAATTAGAGAAGACTAACGTTTGGTTTGCATAATTTATCACGATTATTTGTAGTTTAGGTCAAGGTCACATATAACAGAGTTAAGATTAGGTAGTTTGATGAGATTTCTTCAGTTGGTCTGCATTGTCTCAGCCAGTCACTTCATTTGTTGCATCATTTCCACAAAGTGGAGGTCAGCGTTCAGTTGAAAGGTTTTATTTGCTGTTATCACATTCCACTTGTAATAATTAATTTTTGCACAGGTTAAATCTTAGGTAATCTTGTGAAATGTTGTTGCCAGTTGAGATCATCTTGAGGTGAAATGTTTTTGCCAGTTGAGATCCAAATAATTTTATACTTTGCGCCAATCAATTCATTCAAAGAATTAAAGAGTTTTTGTGGTGACTCTAAATAATTATTGCTGAGTAAACTATTTTCATATAGTTGACAGATGAAAGCTATCCCACAAGAAATACAAAAGCAACATACGCCTAGGGCTGCCGTGTTTAGCAATTGTTTAGTAAACGGAAACATTTTCCGTTTAAACGGAATAAATGTAAACGAAAACCGTTTATTGTTTTCTCAGGTAAACGAAAACGATAAACGGTTTCGTTTACGTTTAAACGGAACTAATAAACGGTTTATGAACTGTTTATAGAGAGATTGATGTATATTAGGGGCTTGGATGGTGATGTATGTGAAGACGGGGGAGGGATAATGGAAGTGTATTGGAGGTGTTTTGGAGGCTAATTGAGACTCATTCGAGTTTTATTAAACACTGCATTGGAAATACCTTGGACGTGAACGAACAGTGACGTCAATTGAGCTTTAATGAAATATAAATGTTAACACTGTGGTTAAACTTAGTGTGAGCAATTAAATGCAATTATTTAGAATGATAATGATGTCATTTTTATACCTTTTACTTCTGTTCTTGCTTAACTTAAACAAGAAGATTGAGTTAATATATAAAAATTGTATCACTTTGGACTTATCATTGGAATTTGCAAAGCGGGCTTTATAAAGTTGTAGAAATAGCAACAGGTGTAGCTTGAACAGAAACAAGAATCGACAATGCCATTTTCAACATAGAGTTTTGAACAAATCCTTGTTGTCTTGAGTTTAAATGTGTTAATAATGAACAATCATTAATAATTGTGGTTAAAATGAGTTTAAGTCACGAGGAAGTCCCAACCACTGTCATGGATGAACTGCAAACTGGCGTGTTAAACAACAAAAAGAGAAGTTGGGTACATTCCTACTTTACTCTGGATAAGAGCAGTCCCAAGCCGGAATTTGTATGTAACATCTGCAAGTAAGTTAAAGTTTGTCAGCTAAGAAGTAATATGGTTAAGTAGTTAATAGTAGAATTCTTAACTTTACTCTCCCCCATTTTAGGAAACGACTGACTCAGCTAAAGGATGGAAGCACAGGAAACCTTCACAATCATTTCAAATTAATGCACAGTTCAATTCATGATGAAAAAACTGGAAAGTCTACTCAAAAACGACCAAAAGGAGCTCCTGAGAATGAACAAACTGGCCACTCTAACATGATACTTACAAAGGATTCTTTCAAATCCGCCCTTGTGGAATTCGTTGTGGACACAAACCAGCCATTCAGCATCGTTGACAATCCGAAGTTCCAGAAGTTGGTTTACTTGATTTCTAAAGATTCTGTCGCTACTCAAATGCCGGGAAGAACCCTTATGACTTCAAATGTTCAAGAGCACTATGCAAGAATGAAACAAGTCATAATACAAGAGTTGGTTCAACTCAAGTCGAAGGTTTCTCTCGTCATTGATTGCTGGACTAGTTCAAATGGAGCTGCTTTTCAAGGCGTTATTGCTCGTTATATTGGCCAGGATTGGATACTGCGAACTTTTCCTTTGGATCTTACTGCACTCTCAGGCCCACACAGTGGAGACAACATAGCGCATGCATTGCTTCCAGTGGTATCTGAGTTTGGAATAATCGAAAAAATTGGAACCATAACCACCGACAACGCTGGAAACATGGACACATTCTTTGCATCCTTTGCCAATCTGATGGAAGCGAAAGGTCAAACTTTTGACAAATGTAACCAGAGAGTACGATGTTTAGCGCATATTGTGAATTTGTCCGCCAAAAGTGCAATTGAATCGTTTGAAAAGGGTAATTACGCCCATTTACAAAAAGTATGTATTACTGAGGATTTTGGTATAAGTAATCATATTGTGCATTACATTCAAGCTTCTTTATTCCAGGTAAAAATGGACGGAGTCTGCAAAATCTACGGAAGGGTGTTAATGCAATTCGGTCATCCCCCCAGCGAAAAGAGGTTCTGAAAAATCTGTGTGAAACTCTAAAGTGTAAAGTTTTGACTCCAATCGCAGACGTCCCAACTCGATGGAATTCAACCTTTGATATGTTGGAGAGAGCAATTGAGATCAAAGCTGCTTATCAAGCGACTTTACAGGGAAAGGAAGATCTGCGACAGCTGCTGTTATCTGAAAAGGATTGGATTGTCTTAGCTGACCTGCTTCAGTTCCTCCAACCGATAAAAGAAGCAACTTTCATGATATCAAAGGAAAAGGTTCCGAATGTCGCCTCAGCAACAATAATTTATCAATACCTATTTACACATTTTGATAAGGCCAAACAGAGTACTTCCAGGTGGCTAGTCGAAATCGCAAAAGTCGCACACGCAAAACTGGAAAAATATTACCCTGACACGGATGGGAAGGCCTACGTCATTGGAACTAGTGGGTTTTTATATAAAACTTTATGTTATCATCGGATAGATTTTTTCTTCAACCGGAAGACTAATAATGATTTTTTCTTAGTCTTACATCCTAGTTTCAAGTTGCAATGGTACAAGCAAGCAGGGTGGCCGGAATCATGGATTTCAAACTATAGCAAAATAATCCAACAAGAATGGCAGGTTAAGTACAGGAATAGTGCAACCGCTGGAGGCGAATCGCAGCTGTCTGGAAGTGATGACGGAGACTTCTTTAGTAGGCTCTACAAACAACAGATGGGAAGTGCAGCAAAAGCAGCTGTGGATGAATTGGCAAAGTATCTTGCAGAAGCAATTGTGCCAACAGAACACTTGAAAGCTCCAGGCTTGTTGGGATGGTGGAAGGTTAAATTTTTACAAAAATTGTACATAACAATATTTTTTCATAATTGAATTTTTAAACATTCGAAAAATGGAATGCATGTTTTTGATTTTAGATCCACGAAGGTGAATTTCCAGAGCTCTCAAAAATGGCAATGGACTATCTTTGTGTTGCCGGGTCGGGCGTTCCAGTGGAGTGTTTTTTTTCAAAAGCTACCGATATTCTTACAGATAATCGACAGTCTCTCAGCAATGATAATATCAAAATGTTAATGTGTTTAAAGGTTTGGCAAAATATTTTTACACAGGAGTAAAACAAAAGCAATGCAATTTAATTTTTTGTAAATGATGTTCAGATTTATATATGTATGCATTAAGATTTTTCGGAAACTGTAAATTAAATTATTGCATTTTTTAAACAACTAAAAACGTGGTTCTACTTCTTATGGGGTAAAAATTAAATTACCAATCACTCCTTGTAAATAAATAACATGTGCATCTATGATTTCTTGTGGCCTCAAACGTCACTCCATGATTCCTCCAGGGCTACTCCATGATTTCCAATGTTTCCATGATTCTCCTAAAGTGACTTCATGCTTCCTCAAAAATTTCTCATGGGCTTCCATCATACCCTGCTAGACCGTTTAAACATTTCAATAAACACGTTTTCCGTTTTTGTTTAGTAAACTAAACGGATTTCGTTTTCTGCTTGAGTTTAATAAACGGAAACTAAACGGTTAATAAACGGTTTAGCTAAACGGACAAAAACGGTTTAGTAAACAAATAAACGTAAACACGGCAGCCCTATACATACATACATCATCATCATCATCATCAAGGTGTTGATTTTCCTAGTGAATTGCAACTATCATCATGGATGATTTCCCAATGCGACGGACACACGCTTCGGCTATGAGCGACGCCTTCAATAATGAGCCCCAATCCAACAGTGGTGGTCAGTGCCAGCACTCCAATCAAGAAGATAGGGTTATCTGTTCATTATGCCGTGCCGTCGTTTTGTTAAACGATGCTGCTTCTCATTCACAAGGAGATCTTATGAAAAGGGGTCGCATGCTGAAGAACTTGTGTCTTCACATGAAAATAAGTAGTGCTGACATCCCTCCTAAATGTTCAACGAAAACTCATCCCCTCTGCAAAAACTGTGAGGATCACATGAGCAACCTTTGGAAGCTTCAAGGAGTGCTGGACAAGGTGGGATTAGAAATCTCTAAAATTTTGAAGAAGATTGAGCAGTCGGTGGTTGATGATCATGTAGTGAATGCGGGAGTCACACTCCAATTTCAGCAAAGGGTTACAATGAAGGACAAGATATTGGATGGTAATGTGAAATGTGATACAATTTTTAAATTTTTACATAAAAATTTAATTGACAACTTGTTGTAAATTAGAAAAAAATTATGGTTATTTTTTAAGGGTATCGCAACAAGCTGCTTATGAATTCATCGGCTTTCAACCCTCCTGTGATCATCAGAGTTAATAAGGTGGAGATGAATGAAGAGGACGCTGCTGTGGTTATGGATGGTCCGTTGATCCCTTCTTCCGGTCGGAGAACAGGAGATAATGATGTTGATGATGAGGAATCAGGGGTTGTTGAGGTACATGACGACGAAAAATCCAATGGTGATGATGATGAGTCAATGGATTTCGAAGAGGTAGAGGTTGACCATGGTGATGAAGATGCAGCGAACGTTGTTGCTGGTGGCGCTGAAGCAGATGGTCAGGGTCGTAGATCAACTGCTATTGCTACTGCTTCTGTTTCTGAAAGAGTTCAAAACAATCAGGAACCTGTTGAGAAGTAAGATGAAGGTTATGAAAAGTTTTCAAGCTCATTTTAAGATTTTTTTTGTGATGTAGTTAATATTGCGTTTCAGCCAACTTCTTGAAGCAAATGAGGAGGATGATCATGATGTTGGCGATTACTTTGGCACTGGCAATCTGTTAGCGGTAGAGCTCCGTGAGGAAGTACTGGATAGGAATAGGAATTCGGGCAACATTGCTTTCATTCAAGTTAATCAAGGAGGCTCAATGGTTTTGGTTGGCCAAGAAGAATACGTAGCTGATTACAATGAACAAGAAAGGAATCAGGATCATCAGGTCATTGTTCCAGCTAATCTGGGTGTAGCCGCTTCACAACCAATCCACCTACCACCTACGCGTACCAGGTGCCAACGCCAACCAAATCTTACTTGTGGCCGCTGCTCAGCCACCTTTGACACCAAAGAATCCTTGACTGAGCACAAGAACACTCAGCACATTATCAAATGTGAGATTTGCAAGCGCCCTTTTCTGCCCCACCAAAAACAGAATTTGCAGTGTCACCTTTTTACTCACAAAAACCAAGAGGAGAGAAATGCCGCTCTCAGGGCAGGGGAGCGAGGAGCTCGAGCTGGGAGCCTTGCAAAAAGGAAGTGGGGAAAGAATCCCAGGATTTAACTTGTAGCATTTAGTATTTAGTAGTGGAGTAGTTAGTTATTCCTGGGATCATTTTGTGTCTTTTTAAATTTAAGAAACTAATTAGACATAAGCAAATGTTAGCAGTCAACTTTTATGTTAAATATTTTTGAAGGTAGAAAATGAAATATTTTATTGTGTAATAGTAAAGCTCCATATTATGTACTTATGATGTAATGTTGGATTGGATGTGTGAATGATACAAGGTTAGAGAGATACAGGTTAGGCTCATATTTTTGTGTTATGAGATGAAAGTTGGAAGGTGAAAGCTTTAATGTTTAGTGCATGGATAAATTTACATTTATATGTATTGAGAAAGAAAACTACTGTTTGATGTTTGTTACTCAAGATTTTTCATTTCAGATACGAGACTGCTGAAGAATGTTTCAATTCAAATTAGAAAACATGAATTATTTAGATATTAGAAAAAATGCAGCCATCGTATATCGTTTTCACAGAGAGGCAAAGGAGATTTAAAGCACTAAATTAAAAATTCATCAATAAAAGGGTTATGCAAAACGATTTGTTGTAGCCTTGTTGTTATAGCAGCTAGCTACGCTGTAATGTCTAAATGTCTGTAATGTAGTTTAGTGTGCTGCTAAATTTGTAGCGTCTAACAAAGTTACTAGTTACTACTGCAGAGTATCTCTACTTAAAAACCGGTGGATTCATTATGTTATGTGGAAGTCCTTTCCAGGGAGGTTGTGATTTGTTATGATAAATAGTCAGTCAAAAATCATTTAGTCAAGGGTAATTTGATTTAGATTCTAAGATATATCTAAACTAATCTATCAAATATTTAGTAATTGTTAATTGTTGTAAGCAAGGAGATTGAAGGAATATGGGGCAATTAATGGTGAATGGTTTTCAGAAAGTCAAAATTTTGTCACAGTAAATTACACAACACGCTTCTCCTTCTCGAACCATTTTTTTGGTACTTTTTGCAGCTTTCGAGATTGATTTGGAGGTTTTTCGACCAGAATAAGCTTCTTACTTTGTAAATTCCTACTATGATTCGAGAAATTCTTGAATCATTGTTTTGAAATACCATATCAGGCCGTCCAAAAAAATATGCAAGAAAGAAATTAAAAGTTTTTGTGTTCAGGAAACATTTTGCGGTCATTCTAACAACTAATAAATTGTATCATTTTTGCTTATCAATCATATACAGCTCCATTTTCCTTCAATCGCCTTGGTTGAAAGGTTGTAAAAATCCATTGCCTCAAATGGAGATCCCGTTATAATAGGTGAAATCTTATCCTCTACTACTCTACTTTCACTCTCTACCAATGATTCACAACATGCGTTACCATGCCAACTATTTGTGATTGATTGGGCCTAACTACAAAGTTGTGCTTTTAAGATTTACTTCTAAACATTTTTTTGTTTGAAATTCATTTGCAGCTGACTATTTGTTGGCTTCTTTCATCGTTTTGTTTGTACTTAAAAACTCTTTCCAACTTTTTAATTGAAATTTAGCTTATCGGTGAGGTGAAACGATGAATTATACCAAAGGGAAGATTCTTGGCAATGGCAAGGCACCCAGGACTCCGATGATGATGATGATGAAAGAGAATGGAAGATAGTTGCCACCACCACCTTTACCACCCAACGAGAACGGAGATCCTGTTGTCTGTACCTTCAAGACACTGACGACCTCTCAATTTCAAGTGAAATGGAAAGCCGGATTCTGACAAATATGATCCAGAATCTCTGTTACCACTTGCAACTCCAGAGTACAACCATCACCACACCACCCCGGATGTCAATGTCCTTTCAAATGAAAAGGTTCCTCTTTGCATGAATTGTAAGAATAAAATGAAATGGGTATGGACTCTTCTAGAAAAGTTGGAGGAAATTGAAGGTCAAATCACTGAAGCCGTGAGGAAGATTGAGAGGACTGTTGCCGATTCCGAAATCATCAAGAAGGAAACTAACCTCGCTGCTAATTCTAACGGACAAGGACGCATTTCTCAGCTGAGGGAGATCATTTTAAATGGTAAGGAAAAAGGACAAGGAATATTTTGATTAAATTAAAAGTTTTCATAAAAAAAGAAGATTCGACTTGACTTATACAATATGATGATATACTAATGTACTAAAATATAAACTAAATGTTCAGGATATCGAAATAAACTCTGGAGGATTCAGGAAAGCAGGAACAATCCGATCCTTTTAGAGTTTGGAAATCATCAACAGCAGGACCCTCCTGGAATGTCCGTCCCCTTTTTGTTACTGATTCATTCACCAGAGAATTGGATAATGGTGATGAGGATGATGATGATAATGACAGCGATGAAATTGAGATTTTGGAAATCTCCCATGCCTCCTCTTCAACTGCATCCAGACGAACCTCATCAGGTATTGGTTCTACTACTTCTACTAGTCACATGCTGGATAGTCGGTCATCATCATTTATTGGAAATGAAGGACGGAAAGCTGTGCTTTTATTTCCTGCGGATGCTGCCTTTGATGACGACTATGACGCTGAATCTGTACCTGAAGTGGATGGAAATGGGTAAGTATTTTCATCTTCAAGATATCAAATACGAAGCAAAATGTTTATGTTTAACTTTAATTACTTTTTTGAAATCATAATCATAGTAATAGACAACGCTCCCAAGAAGATCAGGAGGAAAACGCTGATGACGATGATGATAAAACAACCAACCCTTCAGAAAGTGATTATGAGGAGGAGGAAGTGAAAGAAGATTACGACATTTTGACAATCGAGCCTCAGGAATCTAAATGGATGTTTGACGGGGTGGAAATATTTACGTGCACTGGATCTAAACCCGGTTTCAAATATTTGCAATGTGGCTCCTACAACTACACCCTTGACATTCCTGCTGACGCTATGAGATCAAGTTAGGCAACGATTCAGATGAAGCGACACATTCATTCTGCTCACAAAAATGGTTCACAAGCTACTAAAGAGAACGGAACAACAACAAGCGCAAGCAGATTACTCCGGCGTCCCAAATCAACCTCGACATCCATTTCAACCCATGGAAATAAGACCCGTGGATCCATGCAATGTGACATTTGTAAGCGTCATACCAAAGGAGGAATCCTTAACCTTCGAATTCACAAGGTGAGCCACATGAACGAAACGGAGCGACAGGAAGCTTTAGTAGCTGCATCATCAAAGGCGGAAGATAGAACCTTCCATATATCAGAAATCAGAGATTTGACGCACGGGGTAAGAAAGCACAGCTTCCAGCTACTTCCAAGAAAAGAAGACATTCTGACAACTCCAGAAGCAGTGGCAGTGGGGATGATGAGCATAATACTGAAGCGAAATGACTTTCTTGTTTGTTTTGCGATAAATCTTTCAAGAGGAAGAATTATCTCAAGCTTCATCTGCAAATTCATGCAAACCTGATGCAGCCACGGGAAAGAACTAAACCACCGCAGAAAACTCCAACCTTTCACCCTAAAAGTAAGGAGAAGTTTCTTTATGATCTGGGATTGGTACGGGTTGCAAAGATGAAAGAATCCGGAGGAAGTGGACGCTGATGCTGCCAAAGATGATGGTTCCCATTTCTTAAGCATTGGATCAGATCAGTTCTTAATTTAATTATTTTATTGAATGTGTCATGTCAGTGCTCAGATTAATTTTTAACAAAAACCTCTTGATTGATTTACTTTAAGGAATTGTCTTATACTTTGTTCTGTACGTGAAAATAAAAAGTATGTAGTTGATTTGCTAATGATTTTTATTGGTTTTCTCATATAAGTTGGTTACGATTATAGAAAAAAATAGCTAAGAAAATTAACTTAATAGCTAAGTTTACTGCATGTATTGTATTGATGTTTTGATTGTTTTAGAGTCATGTCAATAAAGAAACAGTTGCTTATAAAAATTTCCATATGAAAATGTTAATTTATATCACATAAAAGTTATTAATCAAACCAGCCACCTGAGCCACCATAATTATCGTCATAAGGTACATAAGCTGGAGGACTGGAAAAAATAAAATGAAAAGAATAAAATCAATACGTGTTAAGGTCATCATCACAACAGTTATTTCGTAAACTATTTTGATGTTGCTTACTTGTCATCAATTTTCTTTTTGGAAGCAGAAGCGGTTGCTTCGGCTCCACCTCCACCTGAAACATTAGCATCAACTTCAACACTTTGATTCCCTTCTCTTTCATTTTTTTCTCCTGCAATAGTTTCCCTTCGCTCTTCCAAAGAAAGTTGATCATTGAGACCTTCCTGGTTTTCCAAGAATACCTTGGCCAAAAAGCCATCACCATCTTCATCCACCCCATTGACTTTCCTATAAAGATAACAAAGCATAAAATCAAAATGAATGAGATTTAAACTTCTAATCACAACTAAAATTTCCCATTATGATTCCATTTTTCTTACTTTCCAATTTTCCGTTTCCTTTTCATCCTTTCCTAAAAACGAGCACGACCTTTAGCACTACTCCCATCGTGGATGTCTTGATTCATTTCCGCCTCAACCTTGACCTTTAATAAAGTTGGGACATCAAGAATTGACTTGTCCATCCTTGACTTGAGGTCGATAATAATCTTTGAGCGTTTTAAATTCATGCAGTCATCAATTTCTTTAATCTGCCAAAGTTTGTTCAACATCTCCTCACAATCAACGCAGATGGGGTGGCATGACGTTGAGCAATTAGGGGAAATGATGCTGCTGCTTATCTTCAAGCCTTTGCACAGGTTCCTCAGCTTACGAATCCGCTCCATAGAACTTTCCGTAGCCTCTGCCTCCCCAGAAACAGCAGCATCATTCCTCAGCCAAAAGATAGTAGGGCACAATGAGCATTTGACATGCTTTCCTTCGTTTGAGCTCCTTAAATTCCTCATGGCCTCATTCCAGTAGTCGGTCAGGGTGGCAGTAGCAGAGTAAGTTGCTCGGGGTAGTGAGTCCTTGATATTTGAAATACTTATTTTATTAATCGACATCCAGCTTTTCTTGTGGGTAGCCAAAATTTCCAAAAATTTAGAGGTGGAAAGTTTGTGACGCTGAATAAAACAGAACAAACAAAGCCTAATAAGAAGTAAGTAGATAATATGCCAGGCTTTCTTGAAGCTCACTCAAGCGGCCTACATAATATTATACCAACTCACAATCTGTAGACAGCTATGATAATAATGGGTTTCTTTTCTTATATACATATGTCAAAGCTTTCTATATATTTTGCATATCTGTGTATAGTGAATTAGAATAAACTGCTAGTAAGCAGGCCAGAGACGTAGCTGAAGAAGGCGTTGAGTGATCTCCTCCAAACCACCTCCCCCATGTCCACCAAATCTCCTCCACCACCTCTCTCTCTCTCTAAACCCACCTCCGCGATTCTCTCCCAACGTAGTAAATGCATAATACCATTTCGTATTCTGGATTTATGCACAAGCACATGATTCCGGGTGTATGCACAAGCTCATGCACACGGATGCTATGCAATTCTTACGTATACGTTTCAGCCAAATCGATGAGTTTCTGAACACTCGAGCCTATAAATTTCGAACCGTTTGACCGATTTGTCTGAAAAGTATTCCCAGAAGTCCTCTTGAGTAGTACTACCTGGGTACCAAATTTGAGCCAAATTGGTCAATGTATGTGACCAGGAGAGTTCACACAGACAGTTTGAGTAAAACCATTACTTCGCTGAATGCTCTCGCTTCAGCTACGTAAAAAATGGTAAAATTGGAAAACATCAAATAAAATGTTGCTCTTCTTGACTTCAAAAAAATTTCATTGTTGGATTCAATCAATGAAAAGCTATTTGATTGAAAGATAGATTTGGCATTTAACTTATTATGGAAATATGTCATTTTTGTCATAATCTTTTTCAAAACTTTTCTTATTCCGGCTTTCAAATTTTAATCGGTAATATTTGTAATGTTTACAGGCAGTACTTCTTTGGCATTTCTTTCGAGATTTTAATCTACAAGTTGCAATTATTCCAATGTCGATGAACAACAGTTTGAACTTTGTCTACACTGACAAATTCACAAAAATTTCTTGAGCATGCACATGCGGCTTGTAAGTTACGATTAATAAATGTTCAAAATCTTATCTTGACTCAAACAAGTATTCATTAACAACCTGTACATTATCAATCCATGAAATTAAAACATTAGTTTCCGTACGGCTATGATTCCATCTCGCTATAGTACAATCACCACCAGAAAAAGGTAATGACACATTAGTACGTTTCACATAGCTTTATAAGATTGACTTTGACATTGACAGCCTGCTTTTCCTGCCAAACAAATGTCAGGCATCAAAATCAGCTCCTTGATAGCATAATTTCTAATGTGTAATTTAGATACATATTTCCTTCCTGGTTTTCTATTCACTTTTCCTGTATAATTTCATGTCTAGTTTTAACAATCTTTTCCTGTAAACAACTGCACGAACGCGTCAAAATCCGGTGTATAAAAGCAGCTGGGGTTAGCAATGTATCTTTAGTCGTATACCTCCCTTATCAAGAAAATCCTTTTTTACACTGAGACCTTAACCTATTTCAAAATTTTCTAGATCTACACAGATCTAGCAGATCTAGCTCAACACTTATGTTGTGTATAAATATTTTGACCTTCACCGAAAAATGACCAATACACTAATACTTCAACAAACTTTGCAAAAAGCCCTCAAGAAAGGATGCTTATTCAGCATGTGTGGCCTGCCAATAATTTGGGATCCGAAATCCAAGCAACTTCAACATCAAAATCTTGGGAAAATGAGAAGGCTGATGAAACTTGGTTTCATTTTGTTTATACTTTTGGGAACAATAATGTTGTACCAAGCTGCAAACAACCAAGATCTCATAAACGAAGGGTTGGCTCAACGATCCCAAGCATTTTATGCTGGATTAGTGGTTCTCACATCGGGAAGCATTTGCAACACGGTACTTCAACACCATGATAAACTTTTGTATGGTATCAATCAGCTCGTCAAAGAGGAAGGTCGCTATTCAACAGGATCAATTATTCCAAGAAAATTCGTTATTTACATTGAAACAATGAGTCAAACCCTTCTAGCTTCTATTCGGTGCGTTGTCTGGATGTTTGGGTTTCCGGCAATTTTCATACCAGGTTTGCCTACGAATTCATTTCTGTTTCTGAACGATGCTATTGTATTTGTCACACCAGTCAACAGTGTGCTAAAAGTTGCTTCAAGGCTTCTATTCGGATTGACAAATATGATTGTGTACGACCTTTGCTCGGGAACAGCCATATTTGTATGGATAGAGATGATACTTAGCTTGACCTGCATTCGCCTGTGTTTATTGGAATGTCTAATGAAAACTCATCAGAACAAAGGAAACACTTCATTTAAATTGTACCGAAGGCTCCAAATTTTGACTAGAAACTTTAATGAAGCTCATTCAACAATGGTTATGCACCTATTGGCCAGCCAGGCTTTTATCCAATCTGTATCAATTTACACTCTAATACGGGCATTTGGAAGCAATCAAAATATTTCCCTGTTTGCATTTCTTACCTCAATTATTGGCATTCTCGTCACTTCAATGGTCATACTTGGAATATATGGGTACGCCGGCAGTGTTTGGAGCTCAAGCATAAAAGTGACGCAAACATATAAAACAAATGAGAAGATTTTGATAAGTAAAATTGGACGAAAGATTGTAAAGTCTATTCCGGAACTACGAATAAAGTTTGGTAGCTCAAACTTTATTGAAAAGCGGACACCACTTGTTTTCCTTGATTTTATAATTGGGCGTACTGCGGATTTATTGTTGGTTGAAAAGAGGATGGATACAGTCTAGGTAACACATCGAAATAGTAACGCTAAAATTATGAAAAGAGAATTTCATTCCACAATGCATGTCGTTCCTTAACAATGTTTGCTGTTAAAAATGACAAGGAAGTCATTTGAATTTGAATTAGTGTTGAAAGTCACCTGCTTAAATAATTAAAAACAATTTTGTTGATGGAAAGCACGAAAATTTTAACACACAAAATATTTTTTATCTATGCTTAATGGTACTTCTATTTTAACACTCATAAGTTGTTAAATGGCATGTATATTTGACCACTTTTTATTTATTTGCTAATTAGGAAATAAATCGATACCATAAATATGAACCAAATACTTAGATTGGATGTGCAGACTTTTTTTGTATCATACAAAATCATCTACGGACCATATTTCCCTAACCACTATGATTTTGGTGTAGTTTTAAAAAAATTACTCTTCTGTCCAAAGAATATTATTAGGTGGTTTACATAAAATCACTGTAGTAGTTCAGGAAACAACGTTCGCAGGATTTTATACGGACACATTTAAGTTTAATGTGTTGTATATGAGGATGTCCATTCTATTGGCGTATTCTATGATCGATACTTGATGAAACTTTGCAAATTAATTAATTTGATTAGGCGTCAGATTGCAGGATACATTTGCCAACCTGAGATAAAATAAAATTTTTGTTCAAATATTGACATAGTAATCCACTAAATTCATTTTAATACACGGCATACCTACAAATATTCTGACAATCCTAAACGTTAGAATCTTTTGAATACCATTGTAATAATAAAGGGGGGATTAGCTGACGTTTTGTTTAGCTTTTCCAACAAAATATTTGGATAGTTTCAAGATTGTCACATTCATTAGTATTTTGATTGTGTCGGAGTATTTTAAAAGGTCTGATGAGATAAGAACCTTTATTAACTTGTCAAAACATTTTAATACAACGTCTGGTTTTATCAACAGTGACATTATAAAGAATATGTAAACTCACTAATGACTATAATTAATTTGGACGTGGACATTTTATACATACATAGATACATGACACACATTTAGCTTATATTCACCATTGACAATGTTGCCCAGCATGGTAGGATTTTATCTAATCATTAAATTTTCTATCAAAAATTTAATTGGTGTTTTTAAATTTTGTTTTTAGTAAACACAGGGTAAGTAGAATGTCTGTTACAATCCGAGAATCAATCGCACATAATACTCCAAAAGGGTGTGTCTTGGCTTGGTAATTTCATTTTAACTTATTTTACAAGTAAAAATATATTTCGAGTTTTCAGCATTTCTAACTTCCGCAATCAGCATGTCTGAAACGTTAAAGATACAAGCAATTTTACAAAAATCGTTGAAGTATGGTTGCGTATTCAAGCTTGGAAATCTTACGATAGACATTGGAATGAAATCAGAAAGCGTCCTGTTTCTACACAAACCTGCTCGTTTAAGACTGTTGATGGGGTTTGAAACCATTGTATTCTTTTTTCTTGGTATAATTATGATACATGAAGCAGCCAGCAATCCCGAACTTGAAAAACAGGGATTAGACGTCAGGTCAAAACCAGGTGTCAAAAACAGGTGTTAGATACTGCTTATCTACAACCTATTCCATGCTTAATCACTAATAAGCCACGAGATCGATTATGTCTAATAATGACTTTATTAACATAAGATACTTTTATACAACATCATGCGTACAGAGCTCAAGCTTACAACTAAGTCCTGACTGACCACATTCTGTGCTGACTGCCCCCAAAGCTAAGCACACCATCTCCCCTCAAAGATATTTAAGTATACTGAAGACGCTGCGGCTTCCACTACTGTCTCCAGAAACGGCTACGATCCCTCGAACGTGGCGGCTGTTCCTGCTGCACTGGAACTGCTTCCGCTTCAGTTTGAGCCTCATTTTCTCCATCCACCTCCAAGTCTAGTCCAAAATCCTCGTCCTCCGTGACGGCAATTGATTTTTACATCGTTTTACAAGTCAGTATATTAAGGCATTTTGTGTCAATAAGAAGAAAAGCGTGTCGCATAGATAATCTAGATCAATATTGGCCACTTACAACCCGCATATCCTGCTTAATGAGCATACCAATTCCGTTCGCTCCACCATGCTGATCTGGACTAGGTTGGACAGCACTTTTAATCTTTTACGTTTTGTAGCACAGTATCAATACATTGGTTCATTTTGACTTGACTTAGTGAATCGGCGTTTGTACACGTAATATCATCAATTTGTTTCGTGAGAAGGTAAGCCATGAGCGTGGTTTTAAATGTAGATAAATTCGTGACATTTCGTGTCGTGTGTACTTCGTCATGTGAGAAATCCAAATAGTTATGGAAGAACCCATGGTTTTGTAAAAACGCAACTCTGTAGGTAAAACATAATAAGCTATACTGATACATATATTTAGACGATAACTATTCTAAGTATTTACATCGTGTGATATGGAGTCGAATTTACGCTTCCCAAGAAAAAATCCAGCTGCTGATCTAAGTATGTTCTTGACTGATTTGTGGATTGCTACACTGGCCCGGCTTAGCCATACAATATTAGCGTAGTTAATGATGGACATGATGTATGCATTTATTAAAAGTAGCTTATGATTTTTGGACAGAATATATATCAGTGGATAAAGCATGTTAAGAGACCCAAAACACTTTTTTGTGACATTATATATGTGTTTTCCAGCTGAGGTCGTCGTCGAAGTAAACCCCTAAGAGTTTAATACACTGTACACGATGAATGACTGTTTCGCCTAGTTTGACGGCTAGGTTCTCTGCCTTGTATAAGTGATGACTTTTTCCAATGAAAATTGCCTTTGTTTTGTCTACATTCAGGTGAATGTGGTTTAGGCGAAGCCAGTCGTGTATGTTGTTGAGGTCAGCCTCTAGTAATGAAATGGTGTGTTCAAGTTCTTTTGGTTTTCCAGCAATGATTAAATTGGTATCGTCAGCAAATATGCTAGTAAACGATGATTTGACATTCAATGGAAAGTCATTGATCATAATACTAAATAGTAAATTTGATATCGAAGAACCTTGAACAACGACAAATTCAGTTTCACGTATTTTTGAGTTAACAATGTGTGCATATAAACCGGGACATGACACGAATTGTTGTCGATTTTTAAGGAGAGATATAATGACAGGCGAGTCAATTCCTTTTAATTTAAGCTTTTCAATAAGTATTTCACGATCTACTTTGTCAAATGCCTTTTGAAAGTCCAGAGAAATCAGTATACAAGTATTACCACTATCGATGCTCGTATTAATAAAGTCATTAACTGACGTGAGTGCATGAGTTGTGCTCATATTTTTTCGAAAACCGAACTGACAATTTGTTAGGACGTTGTTCTTTGCAACGTAAGCATTTAGTTGAATTAAAATACATTTTTTAAAAAGTTTGATAAGAACAGCTTGAATGCCAATAACCTAACCTAACCTAATATCATTAGGTGTTGTAGGATTTCAGTTTTTGGCGCAGGTACGACTCTTGAGATTTTCAAAATATCCGGAACGTTGCCGGAGTGTATAAATGAATTGAACATACTACATATTGACTGGAGGAACCCATTTGACTTGATTGCTAGATTTATCATCCTTTCATATTACCCCATGCTTTTATAATATCTTGTTCGTTGAGGTCCGACAAGACAAATTTTTCTTGTGGAGTAATGATTTCGTTTGGTTGACTTGGTGACGGTAAAGAGGTGTGATTCTTTTTGGAGATATTAATATAAAAGTCATTGATATCGTCAGGTGACAGCGTTGAGTTTAATGTAGGTTTTCGTTTGAAGGTGAGCATTTTTTTATACCTTGACATGTGACTTTGTGTCTTTTGATATTCCAGATTTAATGAGTCTTTTAAGTAGGTGCATGTATGCGACGGTATTTGATGATGGAGTGAGCTTGTGCTTCTTCCATGCAATATCCCTGTTTTTAATAAAGATTTTAGTGATAATGCACTCTTTCTTTTTTCATCTTTGAATTTCCTATTGATGAATGGAGCATGTAAGTCGAAGGTGCTTATAAGTATGTGTATGAATGTCTTAGTGTCATATTTGGGTTCGGTGAACTCATTGTTTAGAGTGCGTAAAAGATTGAGAATATTAATCCTGTTATAATTCCTAAAGCTGAGAAATTTAGAAGTTGGTTTAGGTCGCTTACAATTAACAATGCATTCAGTCATCATATGATCGGCAAGAGATGCTTCAAAAACTTTCGAGCTGATAATTGATTCATTACTAGTAGTAGAGAAGGCATCGGTAATGAGGAGTTTCATGGGATTTTAACAGTCTTTCGATCAAATCATGAAACAATTATACACCATCGACACGTGCATCGAAGTCCTCTCTCACCCTAATAAAAAGGCGAGCCTTTGAGAAGTAATGAACTATGATTAATCGTGCATTCAGCAAGTGCCGAGAAATTATTTTATCATATTTTATCGCAAAATATTTTTATCAACACCAAAATCTCACACAAATACAAAAATCACATGACATAAATTTAAAAAATCTCATTATTACATCCTAACACTTCTTACATCTACTTTAAATATGCACTAATTTTCTCCTCAAATATGAAATATGTGTATTAATTCTAACACTTCTTACATCTGTAATAAAATACACTCATTTTCTCTGTAAATATTAATGCTAACACTTCTTACATTTATTATAAAATATACTCATTTTCTCTATAAATATTACTGCTAACACTTCTTCCTTCTAAAAAAATGGTATGAACAGTCATTCTAACTTTATTTGTCATTTTTTCATTAATAGACTGAAGTATATGAGCCATTTTCTCATAATCCATCTTGGATTCAATCCAAAAATGAACAAGATTTTGCATGACATTTGGGGCATCAAAATCGGCAATAAAATTGAGAAATATCGCGTTACCAGTTGATGGAGCATAGCGTTTTAAATTAACCATTGTCGAACCGTTATGAAGTTTTTTACGCCAAATTCTGAGACGTCCAACCTTTTCCGGTTCCTCTTGGGCAGACCGAGCTTCATCATCCTTCTTTCTGCCGCTTCTGTGAAAACAGCAAAGACAAATCCTTTCCTCTTTGTCTTTTTTCTCCTGATGATGTGGGCATGTAGTTAGAGAGAGATTCCACCACTTCCTTGAAAATTAGATGAGCATATATTTCGATATGATATGCACAATTACCGTTGTGAATTTACAGGGTGAGAAATGATGCGAGTCTTCAACGAGCAGAGCTTTCAGCTTGGAGTTATAAAATGTACTGTGTTTAATATCTGGAGCAAGAAGGTTTATATACTCCAGAGTTGTCATTTGAAATGCATACACGTACATACAAATCAATGCTACAGAATTTAAAGTTACCAGTAGCACACCTGGCTATGACTTGAGTCATAAAATACTGAGAAGAGTAAAAATAACAATGCTTGGAATTAGAAAGTGTGTGTATGAAGACCGGAACGGGATTCATACCTAAAAGTAAAAACCTGCATAACAATATGAAATAATATCGGAGCCGTACCTAACGGTAAACACGTGCAATTAAGTTCTTAGAAATATGACGAAAATAACAGGAGTCAAGGATAAGTTACAAGAGCGATGAAAAATATCCTAAAGGGATAGGGACCATAAAGTACCCAAATGGATTATAGCAATAAAGTGACCAGAAGGGTTGAATTTAAGGTTTACATATTCTCATAAAAACCAGCCCATTTCAAAGGACTCACAATTACGTCCTGTAAGCTTTCTGCTCAATCTAGCAAGGGAGCATGAATGCGTACAAAAAAAGATGATGAAATCTGAAAGAGAAAAAGGAAAAAAGGGTATCAGCTTTGGATTATTTTCATTCACACACACGCACACATCCATTGTTACATATCTTCACACTAAAAATCCTTTTTAAAAATATTCTTATAAATTCTATGGTCAATCATTTTGTTGACATGAATGTAAGATAGGCCGTATATCCATCGAGCTTCAGACTGGCAGCTTAGATGGGAACAAGCTGAGATGTCATGAAGTATTCTATTAGGTTCAAAATCAGGTTGAAGGATTTCACTAACAGTCTGGTTTAGGCCAAGTTTAAAACCGGAACAGTTATTATTTCGTTGAGTCAATGGGAACAAATTGTACTCGGGAAATATCTTTTCCCAATCAGTCAAAGTTAGTAGTTTATGGGCAGTAGCACTGAGAAAAAGGAATAAATATTCCTGAAACTGGTAACAATCGTGGCTAGTGTGACGACACGGTGTTGTTGGAACCGTATTTGTCATTGAAAGAAAATGAATTCCATCAACTGGACGAAAATTTTCAAGCCCAACACACTTAAACAAAGAGCAGCATTTCTTTCGGTCTTTAATAAAATCAACTAAATTAGCTAGATTTACTTCATATCACGGACTACTAGCCATGTTGAAATTTTAGTACATAAGTTTTATTGTTGAATGGATACATAAAAATATGACTAGACTTGTATACAAATTCGGACTAGAGATTGTAAAATTTAAAACATATTGATATTCTGACTTGAGTTTGTAAACGATTTTGACTGGATTTGTTGGAAATGGAGCTATTTGACTCGATTTGAAAGATATGACAGTAATTTGACTAGATCGGATGAGTTTTCAGTGAGCAATGATAATTTTTACACTGAAATCTGAATTTATTTACACCAAAAAACAGTCGGTATATTATATACAATTATCATCTCCATATAAATATTATGAATAGAACCACCCATGGTTTGTGAATCGGCTTGTTTGAATAATACTGTGAATACATCGTGTGAACCATTATTTTTAAGTGGTACCCTAAATGAAATTTATTTTTATGAAATGCATTTTCATTGCTGGAAAGCCATAAAAAAAGTGCAGACTTTAATACTTCGCTTTCTCTGCATGATATAAAAAGCTGAGGTTTTACTATGTTGCATTTTCCTATTTCCATTCCTCTCAGGAGTGCTCAGCTACCAATCTATTATGCGATTGTATCTACTTCATTCATCATAAGTTACGTACTTACTTGTATATACATATATACATACATGATGACGAGATTGTGTAAAAGTTTTGTTAATACTATTAATAGTAAGTATTTTCCCCGAAGGATTCAGCATTTGAGAAGTTACAGTATGTGTCGCACTGAAATAGGCTGATTTACAGGCCCTTCTGGAACATGCGTAACAAATTGTCTAATTCCTGAGGCTGTAGAAGAATCAGAATCAGAGGGTGAGATGGATTGGAATCCTTACTTCTGCAATACCATTCCGGATTTCAAGTATGCAAAAGCTTTATGCTTTATGTACATTCATGCACTATGCATTTGCTATGCTTTGCTATACTAAGCATGCCTTTATGCATACGTTTAAGCCAAATCGATGAGTTACTGAACTCTAACACCTATAACGTTCGAACCGTTTGACCGATTTGGCTGAAAAATATTCCCAGAGGTTCTCTTGAGTAGTACTACCTGTGTACCAAATTTGGTCCAAATCGGTCAATGTATGTGACCAGGAGAGTGTGCACAGACAGACGGACAGACAGTTTGAGTAAAACCATTACTTCGCTGAATGCTCTCGCTTCAGCTACGTAATAATACAAATAAATATGTTTACGAAACATAGCAAAAGACAAAAATTGAACTGCAAGTACAAAGTTTTTAAAACACAAAGTTAGTATAGTATTTATTTCCAAACATTTTTGCTATCATACACAATTGTACATCATTATATTTAAAAAAAATTGTTCAAACCATCGTTAGTTAAATTTTTATTCGTTTGTTGTTTTATGTGGAATAAAAATTCTTACGATTAGTTGAATGACTTTCCTTCATATAGCTATACATCGTATTAGATAATTAGTTTGCCACAATGACGTCAATATTCATTTGGAAATACGCGACGATTTTTAGGTCATACAAACGTAAAACCTGCTTAAGAATTTCAAACATTTATTTGTCGGACGAGTTTCCAACCACAACTCTGTCCACATAATTATGAATTCCTTTTAAATATAAGGCAAATTTTATTAAACTCAAAGCTAGACTACATTCATGGGAAAATGATTTAGGTTTATTTTGTTTCTCTGAGTATGACGATGTTTTTAACGAGTAGTTTTTGTGTTTGTTAATTTTGTTTTTTGCAATGGAGATGAAAAAAGTAGTGGAAGAAGCTTGCATCCAAGTAGCTCAATTCGTGACCTGCTGTTGCTTATCGGTCTTAAAATATGTTGGAGAAACTTGGGATAAATTACGATTACAAAAGAAACAAGCTGTAGTGTCATGTGTAGTCAGACACATCAAATAAATTTTGTTTAAATTTCCTTCGTAGGTATTATTATTTTTTTAAATTCTTTCAAATAAATTCAAAAATTTAATCCAATAAATCAATGACTGGAAGTTTATATTGTGCTCTATTTTCAAAATTACTGTGGATTTTAAAGAAGCACTGACGAAAACTGACGAAGACAAGATCATCAGCTTGGTAGCCTATATTTGCTGGGATAGCTGGAATATTACCTAATTGAAAAGAATTGGCTGAAACTAAAATGCTTCTGAAGCAAATTCATTTTTGTAAAATAAAAGTGTCTGTAAGTAAGGGAGTGGTAAAGTACGCAAGTTTTAAACATAAATTTTAAATAAATTAAAATTAAAATCTACATAAAAGAACTCCTGTGAACAATATAAATATAAAGGATTCATGTGTAGAATATTTTGCATCAATCGTCGTCATTCTCCTGGTCATCATCATCATCGCTAATCATTATTTCCTGAATTGCAATTTTACGCATGCTTGCCTCGTTCCCAGTTCCTTGAGAAGTATTGCCACGACTCAAAAACGTCTCATTCTTATCTTGACCACGAAAGGCAGATGCAGATCCATCAGAACTTACATGTTGGTCAGCTGCTCCTTCTCCATCCAAACGATCTGCTCCTCTTCCAGTTAAAGCTGTATATAAAACACTTCGTTTTTCTTCCAAGTTTGGAGCTTCTAAAACATAAATGAAATAAAAATAGATTGAAAAGCAACTAAATCCCATAAACTACTTTACATTATTGAATTTTACAATTTCAATTTACCTAAAATTGAGGGCGAATTAGTTGGAGCATTTGATGGAAGAAGAGAAGATGATGATTCAGCTTGATCTTGAGCTTCTTCCTTTTTATTTCCATTCCCCCAAGTATTACCAAAAGATGGAATCTGGATCTGGATCAATGGATCAGGAACCATTTCCGACGCTTCCGTTGTTCCAGCAAAACCGCTCAAATTTTTCTCCGCTTTGGAAGCTGAACTAGCAAAGCTCAATGATGTTGATGGAGGTTCTGGTGGGTTTGACGCCTCAGAAACTTCACCTCCACTCATCGTCAGTACCCGGCCGCTAGCAGGTCCAAGAGGCTGAACATTGGAAGAAAAAATTCCTGGCCCCCTTATTATTTCAGAGGGATCAATTGGAGGTGCTCTGCCAGCCGCTTCCGCAGGTGGAGCAGCTCCCATGCGAGTCATTCTGCCTGGTACAAATATCTGAGGAACGACTTGTTGTGGCTGGCGGCCCCCTTGAGCTTGTTGAGAGGGGATTCCAGCTAGCATCATCCGTTTTCGGTGGTCCGCTTTTATTTTTTCCTGCACAATGTAAATCAGGTAGCGCTTCATTATAGCGGAGCGCTCTGCCACCGTCTTCGTAGAAGGAACTCTTGCTGGATTATCGGAAAATGGGAGTTGTGTCTGGGGCCGGGGGTGATGCTCAGAGCCAAATGCTTGTTGCGTTCCATACTGCTGCTGTTGGGGGAATCCATAACCTTGCGGAACCGATGATGGAGAATCATACTGTTGGTGCTGTTGTGGATCCCCGTAAACAGGAAGTGGTTGAGGTTGAAATTGAGGTGGAGCAGGTTGACGATGACAATACGAAGCATGAGGCATGGACATCATCATCGGTTCACTTGGAAATTGATTAAGAAATTGACGTGGACCGTGCGGATAATATGAAGCTGGTGCCATTGGACTTCCCATCATCACCATTTTAGACTGCTGCTGCTGATGATGAGGATGACGCTTAACAGGACGCAGTTCCGTGTATTTTCCAACCGGAGCTTCATCAGCATTCTGAATCTGATTGTTGCAATAAATATAATTGTGAGCCTCCGTCCTTTGGCTTCCACTGGAACTGGCAGCTAATAATTTAAACTCCGGCTCATTTCCTGTGATTCCTTCTTTCCAGGTGGACGTGGACTCCTCCCCATCATCTTCGCATTTGCAATCACGCTGCTGTTGTTTTCCTTCCGGATCTCGTTCTTGGTCTTGTTGAAGCTTTTCCTTCATTTCGTGATAAAATTTATCCACCATCTCATTATAAGCTTCATTGGATACCGGCTTGCTCACTTGATCCAATTTTTCATTGAACTCCACCGTTGATTTCTTAAACTCTGTCATTTGAGCGCTGCAATTTTCCTCTGTATTGTTAAAGTCGGTTGTTTCCCTTTTCTGTAAATTTAAAAAAAAATACATCATTGTTAAAAAATCAATGATTGTATTTTTTTTAAATTAAGACTAATTTTTCATCTATACTTTACTACCTGCTCATTCTCTAACAACTTCACCTGACGTTCAAGAGACTCCACTCTTTCCATTGTGATTATAGTTGGGTCACAGTTTGCCTTGGCTTCATTGAGGATTTTATTCATGAGCGTATGATTTCTGTGAAATCTTTCATGAGCGACCTCCTTCTCCTCATCATTGCCAATCCAATCTACCTTCCGGACTAAGGGGAAAAAATTAAAAATGTTTTCAAAAAATTTTATTTTGAAAGTTCCTTACATGCTTTGTTTATTTTATTCCTAACCTTCATATCCAAGTGGAATAGTCGGCGGTGGAGCAAAATTTCCCCCTATAGGCACCTGACGCGGACGGAAAGGTGACTCTGGTTGCGGAGCAGCACTAATTCCACCAACATTAAAGGGATCGTTGACTCCATATTGAGGTGGAAATGACGATGATGAGGGTGGCCTGTAGTATGTCGCCGTTCCATGCGGGGGTCTGGGGTAATTGTTAAAGCGTCGTGGGCTGTCTCTTGGCTGGTTTCTCATCCATTGGTCCAAATAGCTTTGATTTTGTCTTGAAGGTGGAGGACCTACTGCCCTGTAACCTGGCATGCTTTGAAGGTGAATAGGAGGAGGAGGATGAAGTGGAGGAGGGTTGTAAAATGCCAAGGGACCAGGAGAAACATTTTGAATAGATGCGTCAGCACTTGGTGGGACGGTAGTGGCAGGATCCTGTTGTGAATTATGTGGAGAAGGAAGGGAGAGCTGGGAAGGATGAGGGTGAGGCTGGCGAAGAAATCCTTGGGAATTGTCAGTGGGGTTAGTATGTGGGAAGAAATCCCCTTGGGGATAATTTGGGTTGGAGCTTGGGAAGGAATTCATTTTGTTTTAATAGTGGTTTAAATAAAGTTTACAGCAATATGAACAAAACTGCAAAAATTATAAGGTGCAAAGTAGTGCACATCAGAGTAGAACAGACTAGGCTAGTCGAAATATATTTAACGAGGTGGTTGGCCTTGACGTTCTTGGAATTACTAATAGCTTCAATAAAAAAAAGTATGAAAGGGAGTAGGTACCTAACTCCATTTTTTAGAACTATGTACCTACTTAAAAAGCTGAATGCGTTGGGAGTCTACAGGTGACCAGAACGCAGAACGTGTTCTGGTACAAGTTAGCCGAATATTGTACAAGTTAGCAGAAAGAATCAGCTGCAAGTTGGCAGAACGACAAAATTATCTTCAAGTAAGCCGAACCGAAAGCAGAAAATATTCTTCTATCATACCTACTGGCAAGCCGAATTCGTTCTGCTCATAGCTGCAACTAAGCAGAAGCTGATGATATTCTGATGGAAAGTCCTACAAATAAGCAGAACGGAATATATTTTCTGCTTGTAGATGCTTCCAGCAGAACGAGTGTCATTCTGCTTACTTGTAGGCCTTTCCAGCAGAAAATATATTACGTTCTGCTATCTTGTACGTCTTTCAGCAGAATATGAGATTCTGCTTACATGCAGGTTTCAGCAGAACGAAATCGGCTTACCAGCAGGTGTGTTAGCAGAACCTGCGTTCAGAAGCCTTCACTGTATTGTTTTTTGTTGATGATGTTCATCCTGAATGCTTGAGATTTCATAATTATTCAATGGGGCAACATCTGAAAAATATATCACAGGGCTATACTTCAAGGAATTTATATATTTATTATGTACCTTTAGGTATATATTGAAAACACTCAGGACATCGTCTGTCTGTATGTACAATAACTCAAAAACGGTTTCACTTTTTTGAATTCTATTTTCACTAATCACTATATTGGGTCAAAAGTAAGGTCAAGTTCGAAGATAGGTCAAATCGGTTCAGAGGAACTCCTAGGTCAAAGGTCAGGTAAATGTTTTTGAATAATAAGATATAGATTGTGATACATCAAAATGAAGGTACTGGTAAGACTAGATCAATGATACTATTTTTGAAAGTTTTTGATAACCCCAGCGTCACCTATGACCATGATAAGGTCAAATATTTTTTACATAGCAAGGTATGGTTTGTGGCACATCAAAATGAAGGTACTGGTGAGACTAGATCAGTGATACTATTTTCGAAAGTCTTTGATAACCCCAACCTGACCTATGACCATGATAAGATCAAATATTTTTTACATAGCAAATTATGGGTTGTGATGCATCAGAATGAAGCTACTGGAAAGAACAGTTCATAAATGGGGCCCCCAAATTCTTGGTGACCTCAGTGTGACCTTTGACCGCATAAAAGTAACAATAAAATTGTAGAGGAGTGGAGATTTGTTGGAGAGAATCACTCAGAGGTTTTGAAAGCAATCGGGTAGAGAGGGATCACTCAGGAGGTGTATCAAAGTGTTTAAATGCGTATCAATGTATTTTAAAGGTATTACATCTCGAATTTTCGGGTTTATTAACAAAAGAATTGTGAATTGTCAGTCTCATCCAACGCTGCTTCTCAAACCTCAAAAAGTTTTGGCCGTCTCCTCCACCTCGTTCTCCTCCACTCCTCCAAACAGAGGAGAACATGGGGAAGCCATGTGCGCCTCACATCAAAAGGCGAATGCATCATCAACCACTAATAGCTATGATGGTTTCAATGAATGTGACTATTTTTATATAAGATAAAGTTTTTACAAGATACTAAGAATATTAATGCCTACGTAATTGTACTTTTATTAAAAAACCATGGGAAAGCGCGCATGCACTCTGCATTTTGAGCCTTATCAAGGTGACATAGTTGTAGTTTCCAATCTCTTTTGAGTATAACTCTAACGTAAAAATTCCAACCGTTAAGGCATTGTTTGTCACAACCAGTTAAGTATCATATTAAAATTATAAGCAATTAATTATTTTATTACCATTTAATGAATGAAGGATGCATATAAGATTGACATTCAACTTACTAAATACTAATTGAATAACTTCTCCTATGCAACTCAATGCTACCAAACCAACTTAGTCACAGAAGCTAATTTAGGGCTCTTATTAATTCAATTCGATTTATTGATACTTGAGATTTAAGAGACAATCGACATTTGTAAGCAGCTATCAAGAAAGAACGTTTATCTGACATTTGTTTGATTCAACTAACTAATTCCGTAGGTATACAGAAGAGTTCCATGCCACAGTAATACTACTTGCGAGGAAATATGATTGTCAAGCAAAAGATTTTATTTATTTTATAACTGAATATTATAAATAAATGGTCAGGTTAGTCTGAGGGGATAGCTCATAGAATACTAAGCACCAGCAACAAGTGTAACAAAAAACTACATAAGTAGTAGACATTGAAAAGTATACCAGAACATATTTAAAGTTATGCATATTGTGAAAAGTTGAAATGATCTGTAGTAACTGGAGAGAATCTCTGTGCCTGGAGACTGGAGAGAATATTTATGAAAACATATAGTTCTCTCGTCTCATGCGACAATATTCAAATATACTTACAGTTTGTTCAAATATTTTTTTGAATTGATTATGTAACCATCTAACACTTTTAACATTGAATTCATTACGATCACAATACTTACTAGCTCAACAAACAGTTTTCCAAGCCGTCTCCAGTAGACACAAAAGGGCATGAAGTTAATATCTGAAATTGTTAGGAAAATATATATGACTTAGCTAGTTTAAAGAACATCAAGCGGCGCCCTTGCGCTATCAAAACCACCGCAAAGTCATTGTTACTCAGCGTATTTTTTCTTGCATTTAAAATTTGATTTCGCTCAACCACCATCACACAGCTGGAAATTCTTCGCAACAGCATACCAGATTTGAAAATCTTGGTGTTTGGTACATGAAAGAAAGAAAATGAAAAAATAATGGTCACAGTGTAATGCTAAACAGATCGATTTAAACATTCAGCACAACTTTAATTTTGTTTATTGTAGACAAATATCATCTTTATTTTCCTGACCAAAATCCTCATGCCTCAATCCCCCAGCAGTGAGCTTATTTTATCATGTCATATATTATTATTGGTTATATCTGGTCTTTTGTCAGCGTCATAACGTTTCATCAATATCAATGGCGTGACCACAAAACCATCAAATTGCAAATGATAGGTTTCTTTTTGTAGTTTCTAAAAATAACGCATTTTATAAGCTTATGTATTGTGAAAGAAAAACCAATATAAGCAACAAATATAATATAATCTTCAATATCGAGGGTGTGCCCACAATTCATTAGGTTGTAAAAGATGTTATTTTTTTTGCTTTTCACAATGAAACATGATCGAAAATGGAAAGGAAAGCACCATGCTGTGAAATTGTTGGAATGGAAGGATTCCCATAAATAAATGGGTATGTCATCAAGAAAATGTTTATAAATATACATTTTTTACACATACATGCTTTCACAAGAAGGATGATGTTTTTGTTACAAATCCTGCAGTGTTCAATGACACATTAATGGCAATTTTAGATACATATGATATACCTTCGGGATGGCGAGGGATATTGTTACAATTTATCCCAAAATAATTTTCTTAAGACATTCTGTTAGGTCTCATTTAAATTAAATTGTGGAAACGATGTAAATTGAAAGGAATATCGTATATCAAATTGCCTCTAAAGTATCGAGTAAATGTATTACTGATATAAAAAGTGGAAATAAAAAGGAACATATGTTACAAATAACATGAAATAGAAGTACATCTATTCATTAAAAATTAATTTGGAAATGTTTCAGTTGTCTACATGCACAATTAAATCCCAATGTTTCTTGATTTATTATGTGTAATAATGTAATATCAGAAAGATCTAATAATAATTTTAATGATACATCCAATACTATTTCTTTGCTTTCTCATCCTGGAAGACTTCTTTTAGGAAATGCTGCAACAACTTAAAGTATCTTAGACAGACAGATCAAAGACAGACAGACAGACAGACAAACTTAGTAAAACCATTACTTCGCTGAATGCTCCGCTTCAGCTACGTAATAATAACTGACTTGGGCTGCATACTATCTTGTTTGACTGCCAATCTTCATTGCGAAAATCAATTAAGTATAAATATTGTTAAACATTAGTTAACCGTGAATTGCTATCTTACTTGAAAAGATATAAGCGTTGAATGGAAATATCGACGACCGATTTCATGGTTTTTTTTGTACTTCCGCACAAGTACATAATAATTTGCAAAAAAAATATTTGTGATGTTTATCATTAAAGGTGTTGTGTAAATTCAGCCAAGTTTTGTAATGAATGTTTAGGTGTAAACGTATATTTTATCGATGTGCATAGACAATTAATCCTGAATAAATTAAGACAAGAATTTACATCTTTTATGAATAAAATTTTTTATGCCGTGTACAGGTTTCTATTTTAGTAGAAACGATTTGGAAATGAAAGACGCTAGAAGGGGTGAAAAGTGTTTGAATGAATGAATGAGTAAACTTTATTGTTTCTGAGTATCAGTCATCATACAATGTCTGGTTTTCATACTCTAACATAACACATCATTGAAAATCATCGGGAAGCTCACAAAATTGTGAAAGGTGTCGCATATTACATTTATGGACTTGTATTTTGAGTATGCACTAAAACTAGGTATATTTTTTAAGCAGTATTTTTCGCTGCTGCACTGCATTGCCACAAGGACGATATCCAAAGTTTTTAAATTGGAGCTATATGAGAGACATCTTCAAATCGTGCAACACCATCTTTTAATTTTTAAGGGTTTCTTACCTTATCCTTTTGAAAAAGATAATTCATATAGTATTGAGTGCACTAGTCAATCAGTTAAAATTATCATCGTAAAGGGAATTGTTTGCTGCAAGATAATTTATTTCCAATTTTAACACAAATAATACCTTTCGTACAGTTAATGCCAATACAATACTTCATAGCATCACAAAGGGCAAACAGTCTAATATATAGAAAAAAGAAACCTTGAAAATTTACCAGTATGCTATAATATTCAACAACAAAGTTTCTTGTTGCAAACTTGTGTTTTCAAGCTTCAAACTAATTTTGAAAAATGTAAAATTTCATTCAAATACTTCAAAAGAAATATTAAAAATCGATTACTTTCCACAATACAGATGTTTGAAAGGATTCAATAGATTGGGATCACTCGTTACGTTTTATGTATTTGGAGAAATAAATCAAAATGTTTTACGATTAATGATACTAATGTCCTGCTGCAATAAATATAAAATAGTATATTACAAAAACTACAAATGATCTACTAAAACAAACATCAATAGTCCATCACAATTCATACGTTTTTTCAACTTAAGTGTTAAATTAAATGCAACTTTATAACCTAAATATATTTTGTAACCTAAATATTTCACACTATGGAGATAAATGCTATATTAAAGAGTTGTATATTTTTTTGTATTTTTAACGTTTATTTCGATCTTCCCACACAAGTAATTTTGTTTGATGATTCCATCAATTATCTTTAAATTCCCATGTAATAATAGTAATAGGACAAGAATGATTAGTGATGTGCGAAGTTCACTTTCACTTGGTTTGTTTACTCATGCAATTGTGTTTTAGCTATTGATGACCTGGATGGGTGTATTTAATTTTGTTGAATTGACTGAGAGTGCCTATTGGTTTTAAGTTATGAAAATAAAATGCCGAGTGAGTGAAGGCTTTACACATGAGTAAAACACAATTTTAATACACTTATGAGTAATGGGTCGTACATTAACTAACATTAACACTTAATACATTAACTGACTGGATAAGCACATATTATTTAAGAAATTTTTCATTTTACTTTTTAGGAGTGGTACAGACTTTCTGTATTATTTTTAGAGCATTTCTTATCTTAGTTTTAAAAATCTGATAAACGCAGGCAACCGCTAGAACAAATTGATGTGCGAATGGTTACAGCAGGTTTTGGAGGGTCTTTAAATAATGCATGGAAATGCTCTAGAATTTCTTCACCTTTTCATTGGTTAAATAGAATTTTCCAACATTTTGCTTGTTCCTGAACATAACTGCTTAACAATATTAATAATAATGCTTAACTACAAAAACGCTACCTACGAAATATTTATCAAAACTGACCACTAATTTTCATGGTCTTATAACTATAAACTTCAGATCCTAACGGATTAGTTTCAAAATTGACAGTTCAATTCTAATTCTTTCCATGGAATAAAATTAAAGAAAATTTTATTACGATTAATACAAGCTGTTTCGGAGTTTGTATGATTTGTAATGGTTTATTGTGAAAAATTAATGTGTACCAATGATAACAAATACAGGAACAGAAAACCATGTGAAGAAATGTGAAAGGAACAAAGTGGAATTTTGTTCCTTACACATCATCATTATCATCATCAATAAATTCAATTAACTCTGAGACAGACGAATTGGAATTTCTTCATAAAAACCTCAGTTTCCTCTTTTTGCAAGCAGTAGAAACGAGTGGGGGAGTCAACCGTTTTGGTCTTTCATCAGTGACAGCTGATGAAGACTTCATCTTGGAAGGAGATGCCTCAGGGAGAGAATTTTTTGAAACTTCAGTTTGCGCTTCTTCTTTTACAAACCCCTTTGACGAGGAAGGCTCTTGTTTTTCAGAAACAACTTTCAAATTGCTGCAAGGGGTTTCTGTAAATTACGAATATTATGCTATGAGCCTTAAATCTTCTGTGCCGTTATTTCATTACGGTAACAAAAATCACATGAAGAATCATTTTTTTACAATACTTCTTTTTACTTCCACCTACCTTTGTTGACTATATTATTTAAGCCGTCAAGCTTATCAGCGGCTGCTTTCTCTTCCAGGATTTGTTTCATTGAATCAATTTCTGTTTGCAAGCCAGTAACTTTGCTGTTCAATTTCTCAATTGTACTTTTATAGTAAATAATTTCTTTCTTCTTCTCCTCCAATTTTTCACATTTTGTAGCATGTACTTGTTTTGAATTTTCCTTCTCGACATTAACTCGGGCAAAATCTTGCTTCAGTTTGTGAATCTCCACATCCGATTTTTGCAGTCGTGCGTGCGCATAATTGACTATTGCAAGATGCTGCTGTTCCTTTGTGGTATTGACATTTGTTGCTTCCTCAAGTTTGACTTGGAGCCCCGCGATAACCCATGCAACACAAAATGAACGAATCTACTACGAATCGTTGACGAAACCCCTATCTCGAATTTAAAGCGAAGTATATCCATCGTTGCTGATTCGAGGTCGATTAGCTTCAGAATAGTAGTGAGTTTGTCCGCCTAGCAGACATCGATTCTATAGCGATTCGTACTATGTCGATTCTCAGAGGATTCGGCAGCGATTAGTATTCTATTTACGAACTGCTAGTATACATCGAGTTGACCACGATGCGTAGTAGTTTCATGTTTATGAAGGATTCCTTAATTGGCGGTTAATTCAAGAGTTGAACATGTAGATGTAAAATATGTAGGTGAATATTCTCTATTAAATTAAAGTCTGCAATTACTTAAATTATTAACCCAATTAGGTTGAATTATTAAACCCTAGTTTTTAATCATCAGCAATCATTACATGTATCTGGTTTCATGGCATTTTACAATCCATAGGAAATGAAAAAACGTAATTAAAACAACAATTTATTTTTTACAACTTAAACTCATGTGGTAGGCAAACTCTGTTATATTACAAAGAAAATTTAAAATCAAGCATTGATAGGAACCAGTCTAGTTAATTTAGCACCTTCAATGGGTTTGATACGGCCTTGTTATAACTTGATACTTTACTGCCCAGCTGATAACACTCTTCCGAACACCAAAGTAGTCCAACTTGTCAAATGTTAAAGGCGGTTTCTTGATAATGCTTCTTAATGACCAGTTGTTTCACGAAAGCGTCGTTAAACTAAGGATTTTTATAATTATGCACACGATGGGTTACTACTGAAGAACTAGCACTGGACACATGGATGGTACTGAACGCTGAATAATGGACTAAACTAACATTTAAATAGCTCTGATGAAGCTTTGTAATTAGCAAAGATTTCTGTCGTGATCAAGCTTTTAGTGTACTTCGATGTAAACACAGACACCAAGCAAACCAACATTTACAATTACCAAAAAAAATCAATATGATATATAGTGGACTATTTTGGAATATCCTTCAATCTATTTGATACAAGTGTGTATGATGATATATCACATATGATTATAGACATACGCATTTTCTTTATGTATACGAATTCTCGCTGAGAATTCGCTACATTTGAGACACTACATCGCTTATAAATAGAGATCACGATATGAACGCTATTCGTTGTCTAAATCGTAGCTCAATCTCTACGAAATCGGTAACATTAGAATCATAAATTATTTCAGCGATTTTCAGGTAGATATACGATGTAGATTTGATATCGATTTAGAATCGAATTTAATCGCAGTAAATTCGAGATAGTCGTAACGAACTCGCTATAGCGATGTGTTACATGGGAACATTGTCTAGCCTTAATTTTTCGGCAAAAAGACTTTGCTTATTGTTTTCAAACTCTCTTGCATTTTCTAAAATAGCTTCAGATTGCTCTCGAATTAGTTCATTTCGTTCTTTTAACGAGTCCTGAAATGCTTTTATTTTCCCATTTCTATCAATCAATTCCAACTTGAAGTTCTCCATCTCTTCATTGTTTGTGTTAATGTTGCCCCGAATTTGGATCAATGTTTCCTCTTTTGTAATGGCGTCTTCTTTAATGCTTTCAATGTTCATTTCCAATTCCGCGATAGTTTTTGTGTACTTCTCAAGGAAGTCAATTTTTTCATTAATTACATCATCCTTCCTCATTACTTCCGTGTGCTGATCATTTAGTTGGTTACTTAGTTCTATGATTTTGGATTCCATTTTTGCTGTCAAAGACTCTTTTTCAATCAACTGATTTTTCAGAGATTCGTTTTCCTCCGTTAGTTTGTCTAAAATTGCAAATTTCTCTGCATTTTCTTCCACTGCAGCCTTTTGTTTTTCTTTCATTTTTTCCAAGGAAGAAATAGCTTCTTCGTTCTCTAATTCCAATGCAGACAAATTACTTTCCATTTTGTTGGCAGCAGCGTTTGTTTCCTCCACAGTTTTGTGGAGTGAATGAATCTTCACCTTTAGTTTTCCAACTGTGTTTTGTAGATCTTTTATTTCGTGTTCACGTTTCTCAAGACTTTTTTCCAAATTGTTTTTCTCAGAAATAGCAGTAATTAGCTTATTTGAAAACAGAATTTGATGTCGACTTATGGCACCAATGTCTGAAGTTAAATCTTGTACTTTTAGTTTCCAAGTCGTGGCATCGTCTGACGCCATGTTCTCTTTATCTTCCAAATCATCATAAGCACTTTCTAAAGCTGCATATGCATGTTGAATCCTTAGTTTCTCTTCCATTAGAGCATTGTAGCTCAGCTTCAGCTGGTGAAATTTCTTTTTACCCTTTTCGTTAGCAGCAACTAGCCCTTTTATTTCAATCATTAGATTATCCCTCTCCTGTTCAACGGCCTGGATATGATTCTTAGCGTAAGGCGTCTGTTTTAGCTCTGAATTTTCTTTGGTCAAGCACTCGTTATCAGCAGAAAAGGATTGATGAATTTGTGCAATCTTCTGGTTGTACTCCTTAACTGATCCAGTTTCATTGGTGAGCTCATTAACTCGTCTTTCCAATTCACTCCTTTCAGTGAGAAGGTTTTGAATGGTTATTTTGCAGGAATTAATTTCCTGGGAGCTTGAACCCAACTGCAACTGAAGCATCTGGTTTGTTGTAACGGCATAATTGTTTTGGGCTGGAGGAGAATGACATTCATCCAGTGTCACGGCCCGAGTTGTTTTATTTTGAAAACAACCTTCAAAGTTTTTAAGTGCAGGGGAAGGCGCAGGTAGGGCCAAAATTTGGTGGTTTGAATGTTCCTGAGTTGAAAGGAATGTCGCTGGGATGAATGGAACGTTGTCAAATTTTGGCAGTGACAAGCACGACGATGAACAAGAAGCTGATTGGGGAATCGGGTATGTCAAACGGAACGGAGGAGAAACTACTGCATTAGAAGGAACGCTTGGTGCCGAAGGGACACAATCATTGACGGGATTGCCTCTGCACTCAGTTTTAGTTGAGTCTTTGCTGGATACGTGGCCGGTAGGACTCAACTGATGCATTGTGATAGATCTATGAATCGAAATAGAAATTCACGAAACTCCTAAGCTAAAAATATATAACGGTATTCGAATTATGAAACTGAGGATTACTCACCTTTATTATTGAGATGAAAAGGATAATGACAAGGTTTTTTTAAATTCTGCTTGATAACTGAAGCTTGTAACTTTCACCCACAAATATTTAGGCTAGAAGTGTTCGCGCTTTCTAATCATAAACTAAAATTTATAAATCACTGAAAAATACAATTCTCAAATCAATATCAACATTCAAAAGCAAGTTCATGAGGACAAGATGCTTATTTAAGAAAATCTAATAGACTTTAATCAGTACATAATTTAATTTTTAATAAAAGTATTTCAGTGAAACCAATTTTTGTTGTAAATGAAACGATTCCAAAAAATTCTATGGCGTTAAGTTTTATAGCACGTTGTAAGAAAACCTCGGATCTTTAATTCGATTTGGAATCACTGGTAAGAAGAAGGAAGCCGTTCTGGTAAATGTTGGGGTCCCGCGTTCTAGCAGAGGAATGAGGAGAAAATGCATTTGACACAGCTATAAAACGGGATTTGAAGCTTCTTTCTGACTCGGTTTCTTCTTAGCGTAGGATCATTCAATTTCTGGATAAAAAACATGATGGAAAATGTACATGAAAGATCAATTAAGCAAGTGCAGTGTCGAGTTTGTACCTTGTTGTATGATAGTATTCCTATTTTGAATGACACAAACCCGTGTTGATGATAAAAAATTCTCAAACTGAGAAAGGATGTTCGTAATCTTTCCCTATATTTTTTTTCAATATTCCAGATTCGAAGTTTTAGGCAGAGAGGAAGGATTTAATATGTTATACATTTACCTAAATTTGTGATGTTGTCATCAAATCATTTTTGACTTTGTTGTAATTCCAACTTTACTAAGCAAATGAAACTTTATGATGGAAGCTGTATAATCTATCATTTTATTTATTGATGTGGAATATTAATCCGTTTCAATTCAATATTTATTTGGAATTTGAAATCCAAAATTTTCCAATTGCATTAAGACATAAAAAGTTAATGTACATATTTGCAATATAACTGAACCGATTTAAAGTGGTATTGAGTGAAAGTTGCCAGTAAGCGATTTGAAGCACTTCTCTTGTTAGTTTTTAAATGACCTTCATAGAAAGCCTAAGGTTACTACTGTTGGAATAGATTCGGACTTGAAGTCGTTTGGAAGATGTGATGTTCTTTTTGTAAACGTAGCTTCTTTTTCTCCTTGCAGGTTCTGCCACAACATCACAAAGCTGCAGAGGTTTAATGGGGTAAATTGGGCTTCCTTTTCACCGGCTTTTGTGTATTCACTACAAATTGCAAAGACGTTTGTTATTTTTAGTATGTTGTTGAATAATAAATTACAAGCCGGATTTTTATTAATTGTTGCCTTGATTTTTCTAATTTTATTATCAACAAACTTAATAAGTTTTACTAAACATTTGGGAAGCTCTGGGATCTCCACTGATCGTCACTAATCCATAGTCATGCTGTCCAAAAAATGTATTGAGCAAATAAAAATTGGCTTGCATTTAATCGCACACCTCTATAATAGGAAGGACTACATTTAAACATAAAGATGTACTTAATTTTGAGTAATACTGTTATGTTCAGTTTGAATCATCGTAAATTCAAGGATTTTTGTCCTTTGACTCTGCTTTTTGGGTCACTTCCGCAATTATAATGCATCTCAAATCTAATTTTTTAGTATGAATGCATGAATTGGGCGGAACTCTTGTTCCAAAGTCCATAATAAATTAGTTATGATAAGCCGAGTAAGCAGTTTCCCACGATCAAGAAGCACTTACTTTACTTGCGTGTCGATTAACATAACCTTCGGCCTAATTTTAGACGTAATTCCATACATTGTAAAAGTTTATATAAAGACACTGAATAAAATCTTGGAGCACTCAGACTCTCTCTCTGATTCTTGCTTTTGCTCTGCTCCTAAAGACAAAACCTCTGAACTCTCGTCTTCGTCTCGTTTATTTCAGCTCTCGTTATTATCAGTCATCATCATCATCACCTCGCAGTTTGTGATCCGCTCTACACAATTTATATACGAACATAACCAACCCAATTTAACAATACACATGAAGCAAGAAAGAGCACTTGCAACATGTAACTGGGTACGCATTATTGTCATAAACATCTGCCTGTACATTAATATTAATGCTACTCCCAACTTTTTAAAAAGTTAGTAGTACACACTATCTGGCCGAGTCGATGAACAAAAAATATTTTACTTAATTAAAGCAGCCAGAACCTCTAAGCTGTAGGACATAGACACTGAAAAGTATGTGCTGGGTTATTATTAGACATTGTAATATTTGATAATGTGAAGGTGTGCTTAGTCTTGCGTTCTCTTGTCACAGCTTATTGATCTTATAAAGTCGTTATTAGTCATAATCGATCCTAGGCTTATCAGTGATTAAGCATACAGTAAGGTTGTAGATAAGTAGTATCTAACACCGCGTTAAGGCATAACGTTACAAAGTAGTCTCGTATGTAAGTCATACGAGCTAACTAGCCGAAATAAAAAGTTTAACGTTTGAGCCTAAATACAATCGTTTGAAATCATGTCACGGGCTGTACTCCTAATAGTAGTTTCCTTTGTATGTCTAGGAAACTATCAGGCTACCTGACATTTGAGCTAGCAGCTAGAAGCTGAGCTAGAAGCGATCATACCAAACGCTGGGGAAGGTGTTACTAGGAGGTGTTAATTTTAGTTAATAATAAACAATTGTTTTAAAACCCCATTGTTGACCCTCACGATTCAAATTGAATCATTTCACATACAATTCAACTGGACGGATTCGTCCTGTACCTGTTCCGGTTATTAAAAACAATATTTGTATAGGCATGTGTTAGGTATTGCAATAAATAGAAAACTTCTTTTCTGTCATTCCAGAGTCTAAAACAATACCAATTCGTGAAAAGCGTAAGCGAGGAAGGCCCGCTAAGGCCAAGAAAGCTCTGAAACTGTAATCATAGCAATTTAATAAGATGTTAAAAAGAATTTAATCAGTCAATTTTTTTATATAAAACGTTATTATGCCACGAAATTTAACAAAAAAAAGTAAAGTGACGATGTGTAATTTTAAGGTGGAAATTTCTACTAAATTTGTTTATAATTTTTTTTTAAAAAGTGTAATAGTTTCATGGGATCACTTTCTCATACAATCATGGGGTCACTTACTATTATACAGGCGTTGCGTTATATATAAGTCAACAAAATTTTCCCTTCCCTATTACTCAGTCGGCCGCCGAGCCCTTATTTCTTTTTTTGGTTTCTCGGCCTAACAGTAATGGTTTTATCAAACATTGCACATAAAGTGGTACATGTATGCAAATGGAAAAGGAAGTGAAATGCTATCTGTGGTTTTGAGTATAAACATGATTCAGATAAAAGTATCGTTCTCATGCTCAAAGCCACAGATAAGTCTAGCAGGACGAAAGCATTAGGTGAATTTAAAACTTGTTGTAATACGAGGATCTGTAAATATAGTGCGGATGTATGTTACAGGTTTCATGAAAACACTGATATTTAAACTTGAAATGCAATGCAGAAAAGACTTGACGACAAGTCTCTTTGCGTTTTATGTCAGCTACTAATCGATTCCCTAATGGTACCTGAAAGGCTGAGTTATAATTGCAATATTCAAAATCCATTGATCAGGCCATATCCTAATCACCTTGTAGTTGATCCTTTATTTTTGCCTTTATTCAGTAATAAATAATCACTAATTATATTGTTTCTTTCAAATTTTTATTTTCCCATTCCTGGAAGATACCATCTAAGTACGAGGGTTTTTGATAAAGTGTTTGAATTATGACAAAGTATTACAACGCACCGTCAGTTGGCCATTACGATTCAGCCTTTTGGACAACCTCAGATTAGTAACTTGCATAAAATGCAATGAGACTTGGCTTCAAACCTATTCTGTATTGCTCTCAATGTAATATTCATGGGAGTAGACAATTAAAACTGGTAAAATAAATCACAAAACTGATACGGAGACACCGTTTCAAAATTCAAGTGAGGTTCAAACCCTGAGGTTTTCTTTTCTCCTTTTCTGAGGCTTCGCTCATATTTCTTTTGTTGTAGACATTCCAGGCAAATAAAAATAAAAATATGTTCATACTGACATTTTGATCGACAATATGTGCGAATGTAAATACACAATAAAAATAAACCGAACGGAAATGGAACGATATTTCTCTATATTTCTTCCACAACTTATCATTCAAAGTTCATCACGGAAAAAAATTGATGTAATTCTATCATCCCGTTTGCTGGAAAATCGGCGGCATAATATATTTACTTGAGCAGGTGATGTGGAATATTGGCACAGGTAATGGAATTGCAGAAGCACAGAAACAGGTAGTGTATTGGAGAAAAAATATTAAATAATCAGGCTAGACCATTCTATTCCCTATTAGTTTACCGGTCACCGAACCTTCTGTAATGCTTTTACCCAAGCAATCTAAAGCCAACAACACAATTGCAGACTTTAAATTCAATGTGACACTTTACCCCAACACGAATCTTTATAAATGGTCTTTATTTCTTACATTGCAGCTAAACGCCATGATAATTTTTAAAGCCATTTATATTATGTTTGTTGATTCGCATTTATACGCTAGTTACGTATACAAACTGCCAGCGCGTAACTTTCATCTACATATGATTTATGCGACTTTCCCTCTGAGTGAGTTTTGGCAGGTTAGGAAAAGGAAGGCTACGTAAAATGCAGTACTGGTGAAGGAAAAACATATCCAAATATTTATAAAGCAAACCGTTGTGTTGGAGATAACCCAAGTAAAATAATCCAACTTGACAATTTTTGTAAAATATTTGCATCATCAAAGCAGATGAATATTGGCGGATTTCGAAAAGGAGCTTTTTGTCCTGTAGTTTTCATCCCTGCATACATAAAAAGAATTTAAAAGACGAGCAACGTAAATCCAAGCTGACTCAGAATTCATTAGACCCTGTAGAATCCCTCTCTCGACCCATTACATTCATTTGGTGAATCATGTTCAAAATCTTACATTAGGGGATATCATGTCACAAAACAATAATCATCATAATCATAGTCAATTATTTTTTAAATTCCTTGTCTATGCCTTCAAATGTCACCTTTACGAAGAAAACAGAGCGCTTTTGTGTCCTGTAGCAAGAATTAAAATTAAAATCAACAACTACATCCATTTTAAAAACGAAACCACAAGATTACAGATGCAATTACTAAGTTGAAATTCCCATTTGTTTTTAAGGAATTTAAGTTTTAAGGTTGTGAATAGTGTTCATTTTTGCTTTTCAGAATGAAACACGATTTAAAATGGAAGGGAAAGCACGATGCTGTGAAATTGTTTGGAATGGTAAAGATTCCCATAAATAAATGGGTACGTTGTCAAGCAAATGTTTATAAATTTGTTTTTTATGCACACGCTTTCACAAGAAGGGTGTCAAGAAGAATGTTCCTCTGACATTCTGTTAGATCAAATTTGAATTAAATTGTGGAAACGATGCGAGTTGAAAGGAATATTGTATCGTAAATTGCCTCTAAAATAGCAGGTAAATGTATTAATGATATAAAAAGTGGAAATCAAATAAGTATATGTTACAAATAACATGAAATAGAAGTACATCTATTCATTAAAAATAATAAACTCAGTTTGGAAATGTTTCAGTTGTCCACATGCACAATATTAAATCCCAATGTTTCTTGATTTACTATTGTAATAATGTATTTCCAGAAAGACCTACTAATTTGCTGATTTTTAATGATGAATCCCATACTATTTCTTTGCTCACTCATCCTGGAAGACTTATTTTTAGGAAATGCTGCAACAACTTAAAGTATCTTTTACATTTTCTGAAATCATCAGCAAGTCTAAATGATAAAACGAATTTGATCGGTGAACTTTCAGGTGCCCATTTTGCCGTATCGCATATTTGCGCAACTTCGTCGTTGCATTAACTAAATTGTGCATGTGCTTGCGAATAACAATATTTTATAGAAATCTTCTGAGGTAATATTATGGGAGATTTATAGAAGTAAGTATGACGAGTTTTGAAATAAAATCCGTTGATGCGCTCTTTCAGAATCACAGCTAAAATATGTTTGTACAAACGTTTGTAATGCATTTTAAATGGGAAGATATCTATCTTTTGCAATTAATAACATAAGGAAAGTACATACTAAATGTATTTACATAAATAAAAGAGAATTTAGATTTATAGCATAGGTATCAGTTAATGTAGCTAACTTTATCAACCGCTTATGTTATTTTTAACGGCGTTCCTGTGTATTGCTGTTACCTTTACGTAAATGCCGACTTTTCTTGTTGGCTTCTCGGAATAAATACTCTTCCTGGATTGGTAAAAGGACATTATTGTCGTGAACTGCTTCCTATTCTATTTTTTGAAAAAAATTACAACTCTCTAACATCTAGTTTGCTTGCATTCATATTGCAACATCATGCAAAGTATTAAATGATTTCTTTCACTTCTCCTGTAAAGTCGCTTGTGACCTTTGAAACCCCTTTATAACATCCTTCGGGAAATAAGCACTCTTTTAAACTGCACCATTAGTTCTAAAAACAAAGTCGATTTAACATCAACCATTTTAAGTCACGTAATTGTGCCACGATTTCGGGTAACATTTCAATCCAGAAAACTAAAATTGTAAGTGCCAATAAAACCCCATAAAAGTAAAACACTACAACAATGTTATCCTTCAGAGAAAAAGTTTTCACTTTCGATTTAACATCTCGAGACTCTGGTAGTATATCATCCCAAGATGCAATTCTACCCTCCCAGTCACTCCAAAGCTAAACAATTCCAGACTGAAGCAACGACCGCACCCTCCTCAGGAACATGGGCGTAGCAACGATATTTTCCCAGGGAGGACAAGGACAAGAATTTTATTTAACAAAAATTAGCAATGTCCGCAAGTTTTAGTACAAGTTGTATACTGATTTATTAAGTTGTGATTTGTTAACCGATCCTTAAACTACATCTTTTAAGGAGAACAGAGGACCAGGTGAAACCTTATACTAGTTGATTACGAGGCTAAATTATCACACAAAAAGGGGTCTCGGGGCGGGTATGGAAATTCTTTATGCGCATGGGACGGAAATTCCGAGATTTTTTAGCATCTGAGAGCCCGATTTTTAAATTGAAGCTTTTGAATTTCTGACTGACGAAATTGTAAATACATTTCCTGATTGCATAAAATATTAATATAAGTTGTGTTTACTGATTTGTACTGTAAACCAGAAAATATCCATTCCACATTTTCCAAACAAGAGAATAGTTAAAATACGTTTCGTTTTTTTGCTCATTAACAAATCTCGGAACCGGAAATCTGATTGAACCGGTTCAAATACTGATTCCGGGATTTTTTGGAAACGGGGAAAATACGCATCCGATCTCGAAAAAAGAATTCCCATGTCCGTCTTGTAGACATGTAGTGATCTGGGAGCCATTAAACTTTGTATTCAAATATTAAAATCTGGGGTTTGCAATGAACCAGGACGACGGATAACTGAGGCATTTTAGCAGGTCGGTTTGACATGTTTAACATGCAGAAATTTCAAATTAAAACATTTCCTTAACGCAAGCTCTGTTGGTTCATTGTTATTGTTAGACATGTACCTTGGACAGAATCGCTCAATTGTTGTAGTGTAGTATGCTCGATTCAACAATTCTTTGCCTTTATGTCATCTCACGTTATAGGTTGAGAGTCAATAGCCGTTTGACTCCATTAAACTCTATATATTTCCCATACAAGACATAATATTCATACATGCACTTTGTCATTTACATTTAATTGACATTGGTGGCCACGTGTTTTTATTCCCTTTGGCGTATCGGTCTATTTTTTCAGAGAGGACAAGACAATTCCTAGAGAGGACATGAAAGTTTTTGGGGGGACATTGTCCTCCCTGTCCTATAGGATGCTACGCCTATGCTCAGGAACCAATTTGCAGGACAACGAATTTGCTCGAAACTCCAACCTTCGTAAACCTCTCCGTGAGGTTTCTTACTCCATGCCAATTTCCGTTTAGAAATTACATGCTGTTGCAGTCTTCCTTTCATTTTGTTCACTTGCACGGCGAGATCAACGAAAAAATCCTTTTGGCATTTTGAAATGATATTTACAAAATAATCGAAATGTTGCATTTCATAAGTCTCCTCAATTGTTTCTGGCTTCTTGAACATTGTCTTTCCTCTCAGGGAATCATTTCCTTGTTCCAAATCAAACATGTTTCCAAATAAAGATCTAGATCATCTTTGGCGACTTTAGTGCTACCGGGGTTAGGGATTTCGGTATTAGATTCTATATTTAAGCATATCCTAAATATCATCACCAACCGCCGGAGTATAAATTGTGAAGTTATTTTTCAACATTTCATTAAATTCCGTTAATTTTCCATGTTGCAATGGAGCAGTCAAGCAATCAATGCTGTCTCCTGGGTAATAGAATGTGAGCACAATTCCTGTTAAAATCCAGGAACCCCCAATCCATTTCAAATGATTAAATTCATTCAAGACTTGACCAATCAATATGTTGTGTATGAATCCAAAGTGGAACCAACTTTTTGATGCTTTCTCTTGTTTTTATTATTACACTACTTACAATACTAAAAGTTAGCAATGATAACCAAGTAGGCAAATCAAACGCTGATACATATCCAATTAAAGAAAGAAAACCCGGTTTTGCTATTGGATAGCAAGTAACAAAGTGCATTACATTGTGTTTTGTGGTGAAGCTTGATTCTGGAGAATTGATGGCCAAATCATGTGTTAAAACAAATAAAAAGAAATGGCTAGTACCTTAACATAGTGTTATTGTTTTCCTTTGTTCTTCAATGCCATTGCAAGATTGATTTCGAGACTTTATTCCAGTGTCCCTCAATCCGTTTATCAGTGACTAATGCAACTGCTAGATATAAGCTAAACATGACAATTTTTGACAAAAGTTATACATGCGTGTTAGGGTTGCCATTTTTTCGCTTTTGCAATGAAAGGAATTTGGAATGAATTCCTTCACGAAAACCTTGCAAAAAGATTCGTTGGGTCCGCTTCAAATCGAAAAACGAAAGGGAAAAAGTAACCGATCCAAAAACGAAACGAAAACCTGGCAGCCCTTGGACATGTGAGGAAGGCATTAACCTAGGAAAGGGGGTGCTGATTTTAACTAAACCATACTAAATATTTAGAAATTTCTGAATGTAACTTTTATCCAGAAACCGGATACATCTAATCAAACAGCTTGAAATAAAACTATTAAAGCTGTCACCCTTTGTTACAAACTTACAATTTACAATATTATTTAGAATCCTTTATCTTTAATTTAACCACTTTTATACACAAATTGGAAAGCGTAAGCATTTAACAATAATACATTTGAATACTGGGGGATGTATTGTTAAAATTTAAAAGTTATCGTTCCTACGTTTTTGTAGAAAGTATTGTAGAGCTCGGTTCCATTCAATTCAACACAGGAAAAATCAATTCAATTTTGAGCTTGAATTGGACGAAATCCCATCAATTCAATTCCTTTGAATTTCTTTCACAAGTATGAAGTTGAGGCGGATTACTACAAAATTATTTTCAAACCTGATTGTTAATTTTTACCCTACTCTGTCTAATCTGACAAATTATGATATGTACGCATGGTATCTAAAGCAATTTTATATCCCTGAAACTTAATAAACCCGACAACAGCTGTAAAGAACCGACACCGTTATGCACTTTCACTTAATTTCGAAAATTTTGATTGATTAAAAATTAAGACATTTCGACCTTTAATTAATTCGACCATTAAGACATTAGGTCATGCTGAGGTCATTGTAAAACTTTTAAAACAGCATGACTGAAATCCTCTTAGCAAATAGAACCATTTAGATGCATCGCACTCTTTACTTTGCTATTTAGAAATATTTGACCTTGACCTTTGACCTGGTTTTCGATAACCAATTTCACATATTTATCAAATTATTTTAAGGTATTTCCTCATATTGTTGAGTGAAGAAGAAAGAATTTAAAAATTTTGAATGATTCTCCTGCTATCTCGAAAATTAAGAAATTTCGACATTTAAACGTTCGTAGGTCACGCTGGGGTCATCGGAGAATTTTAAAATAGCATGACTGAATTCATCTCGGCAAATAGAACCATTTTGATGCATCACACTTTATACTTTGCTATTTAAAAATATTTGATCTTATCTTTGACCAGGTTATCAACAACCGATAAGACCCATCTCGCTTCCCAGGGAAGGTCTTGACCTAAGGTATCGTTTACCAAAATGAATTTTTGAAAATCTTCAACCGTGTCGCCGCTATCGTGCTCACGGACAGACGGACAGACAGACAGACACCATTTGTGAAAATAAGAACCTACCCCCTTTTGCAAAGGGTGCCGGTTAATAATTTAAGCATTGAGATTTTTTATGTCCTTTCTGAAAGGAATGAATTGCAATTCAGGGTTTTCAATTCAACTGAAAAAAATACAATTCATTATGCATTAAACCGAACTATAGTCGGAGCGAGTCAACTTATTCGCATTAACCAGATCGCTATAACGTACTTGAAGTCAAGTAATGACCAAACGCTTATCAGGGACCTGTTCCATGAACATCAAGCAATGGCCTTTGGCTGTTATGTGACCGCTTACATTATATCAAGTAATACATAAATGTACTCTTGTGACCGAGAACTTGCGTGTCATGTAATGTGTTTTGGCAATGAAGCGCCCAACTACTTTAGCGTCAAGCAACTGATTTTACACAGCTGGAGACCGATTGCATGACGTTCACGTAATTAAAAATGCGTTGTCAGAGCCCATTCCATGAATGCCATGTAACATTTTTGCATATTATTTTAATTGCGTTAATCATTGAAATGGATACTGGTGACTCATGGCATCACCAATAAGTATAAATAAGGCAATGACCAATGTCATTACAGAAAGCGAGAGTATTGTGCACCACTCTCCCTTTGTGTAGTAAAGTATGTTATAAACGAGTTCTCCTTCACTCGCGGTCACGAGTGACTGAGAACTCAAGTAACTACTTCCTGAGTATTGCTAGTAAGTAGAATTAAGCCCACCCTCCACTTACCCTTAAGCAAGCATTTTAAGTCAAAGTAAGCTAAGTAAGCCCTTTCCCGTTCTCATAAACTGCCTCACAAATGTTCGATAAAGATGATGAAATAAACTGAAAGGAGTCGATGAACCTCAACTGAGTATGATAACCGTTTTTGTCGATATGAAAAATAATTGACATAAACTTTTGAGATGTCTTTGGTATTATTTCAATCTTTTAAATTCCTGATAAAGTTAGGTTTTGTATTATAAAATTGAAATCGTAGTTTGACCCTCCGTTTAGTACTACAGTTATCAAAAACGGATGCATTCTGGCTACTAAATTTTGATCGTTGCATGAAAGCACCAGAAAATTGTATGGCTTAGTATGTTTGTGGTGGAAGCAAATTTTCTTTTTTGCGTCATCCTCAACGCCAAATTTTCGTTTACAAAAATAAAAATGTTGAAAACTCATATCTTTGTTGTCAAGCACATCTTTGATTTCTAAATCAGACATGTCCATTTTCTTATATGCAATTTTTTGACATTCTATCAAATCATCAACTCTTTTTTGAAATGTCTGCTAATAATTCTATAAGTAAAGTTTTAACAATATTCTCACTTTCATCAGTTCGAGTATACGTATTCCCGCTAACCTTTTCTCCACTGTCATTAATACATATATAACTGTATGAACATGGTTTGTGATGCTGTAAAAGGCGAAAATTAGTTACCATATTTGGTGGTTTTTGTAAGTAACTTTCAAAATCCATATAGTAACAAAAAGGAACCTTAATTGCATGCCTTAAGTTCTTAAACTACATAATAGGGAAGTTGCAGGAGACTTTGTCAAGCAGTACAACTTATGTTTGGCAAAAGATTCTTCTGATGAACTTGAGATAAGCAACATCTGCATATGTAATTACTGCTCCGATTAAGGCGTAAAAAGCTGGTCAAGCGTCGGATTAAAATGAAGTGAGAATTTTTGAAGTCTGGACTAATTAGTAATAATAAGTCTGTATTTCTCTTTCTTCTCCTTCAAAAATATATAATGGAAAAATATTTTTTAGAATTCTTGATTGACGAGAGCGATATAGTCTAAAGCTTGACGCATTTGGATCAAGATATTTTCCTTCCAGCCATAATTAGATTGATCTTCATGATATCCCAAAACGACCAATGATATGAGGGGATTTTGGTTGATACGAAAGACTAGTTTGGGAATAGTAAATTCTTTTTCGTTTGTAGTTGGATCAGTTTGTGAAAATAAGGCTTCTAAAGTGACAAAACTTTGTATGATTTTCGTTGTTTTAATTCACTAGTGAGAATATCTGTTGTATGCCCGTAAACGTAAGAGAATAGGTAGTCCGGTGCTTTAAAGTTAAGATCTTCCACGTCTGCAAAATATTCAACTGTTACACCTTTTAAAAACGTTTCCTTCTCAAACACAATATCCTTTGATGGTAGGTAGTCCGTCTGAATATCACCCACTCCAACCAAATAGCTTGAGGTGTCTCTGTAGATTTCAGGGTGCTCGAGAAGCAAACGTTTTTCTAGATCCGGTACCGATTTATATCCCTTCTTGCCAACGTAGCACTGGCTAAAGCGAAACCGATGTGTAATAGTTGTATTCATGCTGCAATGTCTACAATGGGGGAAAAGCGAGTGAGCTCTTCAAATTCAATAACGTTTTTTATATCCAGACTGAAAATGAACGTTCATGTAGGCAACTACATGAGCAACAATATCCCCCTTGATAGATATAGGCTTAAAGTAAGAATTCAAAGGCTAGCAGAGATGCTAAAGTTTACAAAGCACATGGCATATATTGCAAAACCAAAAGTGTATACAATATTCCTGTGAAGGAATATTGTCGAAAAAACTGAATCCATTATACTGCGAGTAGCACCGACCCAATATATAAAAAAACAATTGAGTCGTTTCATCGACACTTCTGGACCTACTCAACTTATAAAATTGGAAATTCATCTGAACAACCGCGTGTCAAATGCATTTAGTGTTTATGTGGACACATCATCTGAAATTTTCAAATTGCTGATAATCTCTACCAAAATGTAGTAGACAACAGCCTTTGTGATGTGCCATCTAAATCAGTCAACCAGTACCGTCGTTAAAACGATGTCCGTTTTTTGAACCTTGTTACAGGGAAATGGAGGGATATGTCGAATATGCTATATTTTACGGATTTTGAAAATGTTATGCATTCGTAGGCCGGCAGAAAAAAGTATAGAGCATTCCAGTAATAATTTTATGCGTGTTAGCAGTGGAGTTCATCGGAGGTCAATCGTCAACGAAAAAAGAAGAGGAGAGCAGACCAAGGAGAAAGCAAGTCAGTTGATCAATTTTACTGTCAAGTCAGGAAGATTTGACAAGTGAGTATAGCGAAAGTAGTTGGGGAATTTCTCTGTCGGCCATTAAACTATGTGGAAATAAAGCAAACAAAGTTTGTTAATTGTTTGTTAAAATACTGTGTTTACGTCTTGTCATTTCTTAAAGTAAAGATAAGCCATTTAGGGCATTTTTGGCATAGATAAGTAGTGGAGCAAAGGCTCAAGCAAAATAGTGTAGGCAGCGTAACGGAGTCCCTATCTACGTAGTCAATACTCATCTCTCTACATGATCTTCGAGCACGAATAGGATGCTCAAAACCACAGTTATATAGTCCACAATTAGAAGAAAAAGTAATGGCTCCAGGAAGCGAGCAGTTGCAGCTTTCAAACTGAAGGTCATAGCACTGGAGGAGCGCAAGAACGTGCTCCAAAATATAATTTGGAGTGCGGAGGAAGAGCTTATCGAAGTTCAAGAAAAATGTGAAGAGGCTGAAGTAGCAGCCAAAGTCAACCCTTCCAATTGGCAACTTTCGGACGACGCTGTGGATGCCCGGAAAGCAGTGGGAACAGCTGAGAGGAATCTGCGAGCTGTCAAAAGGAGAAATGAGCTAGGCATTAGGGAGTTCGTGAATAAAATAGCCTGTACCAAGGCTCAACATGAAGCTGACTTGGCAGAATTGGAGGTAGCAGAGGATCAGTTTCTGGGGATTTTGGACCTTGACCAGAACGAGGGGCAACGTGAAAATGTTCACAAGAGCTTGAAGTGGCTGAATCAGCCGCAAACCACCTTTCCAGAGGTAACCAGACCTCCAACTCCAGACGCATTACTCAGCAACAAAGTGCTGGACCTAGTCAACATGCAATTGCAATTAATGCAACAACAACATTAACCATCCACGAGTGAACGGTTCCTTATCCGGCAAACTACTGCAAAGGACTTACCACCTTTTGGAGGAGATTGCAGCAAATGGCCAGCTTTCCATGCACAGTATGTGCAAACCACAACAGCATGTGGATTTTCACCGGTGGAGAACTTATATCGCCTCCAGAAAGCACTGAAGGGGAGAGCAAAGAAAGTTGCGCCGGCTTTCCTTACAACCCCGGACAATGTGGATACGATCATGGAGATTCTGGAGCAGCAGTTTGGAAAGCCTCGCTTCATCATCATGGCCCTGGTCCAAAAGGTGAAGGATGCTCCAGCTCATAAGGATGGGAAACCAGAGTTACTCATCACATTCGCAAATGTTGTGAAGAATCTCGTAGTGACTATCCAGAATCTGAAGAAAAAGAATATTTGTGTAATCCTCAGCTGATTGAGGAGCTCGTGCAGAAACTGGATGGACACTACCGAATACGTTGGGCGAATATGCTGTCGATAACCACTGGGACTCTACTACTCTCAAACATTTCTCACAGTGGCTGGACAAACTTTCTCGGTCAGCACAAGTTGTTGCTGGACCACCTGTTATTGTTGATGAGAAGAAAAAATGTGTTTTTACCATCACAGCTGATTCACAGCTAACAACGGCATTGTGTGGATTCTGCAGCAAAACCAACCACACGATTGTTGACCGTCGCAAGTTCCAGCAGAAGAAAATCCATGTCCGGGCCAACTTCGTGAAAGAGAAACGTCTATGCTTTTCGTGCCTCGGAGGAGGACATTCCATCAACAACTGCAATTTCAAAGAGGAATGCGGGATTGATAACTGCAGGAGTTATCATCATCAACTTCTCCACACAAAGAAGAAAGATGACAATGAAGACATCGGAAATGGAGCACACTGGTATATAGCTTCGTCCAGAGTTTCTTTCGTGTAGTCCTCTGCAACATCAGGGAGTGAAGGCGTTGGCTCCAGCATGTCCATCAGGTCGTTGGCAATTGCGTTAATTAACGCGTCTTCGGTTGTTGTCCCATTCTCAGGAGTGTAAAAGTGGTCCATGGTAGAAGAAAATAGTCGTGGGTAGTTGTGATTTTCAACCCATCCCATCCCGTCCCGCTGGAAAATGACAAAAGAACCTTTGTTGCCAACGGTGGTAGTATATATGTTGAAGGTGATTTAGTAGCACCTGTTATACAAAAAACATTGGTGAAACAATTAATTAGCATTTGAACATAAAACATCTTCAATCACACAACATGCCTGCACATTTTTTTGTAATTTAACTTACCTTTGTATTAACGCGGATGGGTGACGGGTGACGAATATCCGATACAGATTGACCCTTTGCTATCATGATTGTGGCGTCTGGGGTTGGGTTCGCGACCCGAACCTTCAACGCGCCACAATTGTTGTACTCCAAAATCTGTTAAGAACTAATATTTAATTATTTTGCACTTGAGGTAAAACGGGATTAAAAGTACGGAATGCTGGTATTGTTCATGTACAGCACAATTCCAGTATCGACATGGAACGAGTGGAGTGGTCGTAGCACGACGTCTTGGGCACTATATTATATCATATTAAATCAGCACAGAATCATAATAAAAAATACGATTATATATATAACTATTAAATTATAGTAGAATTCTACTAGACTATACTTTAGAATAGTTAAGTAATGCTTAACGGACTTACGCAAACAGAATCCATTTGTTGTCCAATTTACTCCATTCCATTGCTCGCCCACTGGGCTCTATAACTCCATAAGTTACCGAAACGATCATGAGCAGGAGGAATATCCCCCGGTGGTTTGGCTGTAGAATCTGTGACGTCCCAGGAAAAGGAGATGGAAATGGTGTAGGAGAAACTGCCTCCAATCCATCACCTGCCTGGTTGACCGACACACTTAAGGTTGGTTGACCGGATTGGAAATGACTGAAGCACGGTAAACGATGTCATTCATGATATTCACTAAATGTTGATTACAATTACACACATTTATTTCAAAGGATAATTTTATTTTACAAATTTATCTTATATGTTTCATTTCATGATGCATTATTTAAGGAATTTTCTTTTCTAGTGTAGTAAATTAATAAAAGTGCATTAAGAAAACATAAATTAAAAATAAACATTCATTTGCGTATTAAAAACGAATTGGTCTCCGCATTATTTTTTATTTTCCTGCATTTACCAAAAAGCGTATGCATAGGGTTATTAATGAAGAATCGGTTCCAGTGGCTACCTAGTAGCTCGGGATACAAATACATATTTCCATAATACGCTAAAGCACACGCTGTTTGGTTTATTTTCTCTTCACATTCTTTAATAAAAACCGAGGGACTGGTTTCTTACGTTTGGTGTTGTTGGTTGTGAGGATTGGAAGAATGGTGGCGTTAAAAAATGGATGAGTAGTTGTTTCTTCTTGAATAGTTGTAGTTGAAGAAGGTGAAAAAGGTGGAACAATGGCAGGGCTCGTTCCCTCAAGTGGTTTTCCTAGAAAGATATAAATAATAAAAAATTTATTAGGTTATCATATGAACATATTTTATGTGATGTGTATTCGTGATTAGAATTACGCTTTCATTATTTGGGAGGTGTGGTAAGTAAAGAATGGTGTTGCTATGTAAAGGATGAGATGTTGATTCTTCTTGAATACTAGTAGTTGAAGAAGGTGAAACAACTGAAACACTAGTCGGGCTCACCCCCCAGCTGTTTTTCCTATAAAAATCTCAAAAAAATTAAGACAGAAATTAATTATGATATGAACCTAATATGAGTGATGTGCAGTTATTCATAATTGGAATTACCCTTTCAGTAGTCGTGGTTGCGGGTGAGTGAAGAATGGCGTTGTTTAATAATGGAGGAGAGGTTGATTCTTCATGAATAGTAGTATTCGAAGAAGAAGAAGTAACAACCATAACACTCGTTGGGCTTGCTTCCTCCAAACGGTTTTCCTTTAAATGTATAAATAAAAAATTTAAGAATTAATTATAATGTAATACATTATGTGATGTTTCAATGGATTTGATTGTATGGTGAACATTACATTAGATGCTTGAGTCGTTGTTGATATCTAAGGTGGAACTGTCAGCGGGTAGGGTTCTGAGGTAGGAGAAATTTCTGTGGCTACTTCCACAGTTGATGTTTCAATTAACTCAGAAGTAATTATGAGAATGACACTTGATTGAGGCTTAGTATCGAGCAAATAGAAAAGGGGTTGGTGCTACAGCCACCTAAAATGCATAAAATTTCAAAATACCTATAAGTTAAAAATTTTGTTAGCAAACCTTATCTTTTGATCACAAAAAATATTAGTCGTCGTTCAATAATTATTACCTTTGCAGTAGTAGGTTGAGTGATAGACGATGACTGCTTAACAAGTTCTCTTTCAAGTATTTTGCATCTAGATAGAGTTCTATAAATTCAACGTATGCCTAAATAGTTTGTTGTTCGAACGATGCAGCCAAAATTGTAGTTGGGATGTATAACGAAAATACATTTAGAAAATTCCAAACATTTTGAACATGACGTATAGGAAGTGCAAGATTTTGCCCAGGCCGCAGCCAGACAAAAAATTAAAATGAAAATGGTTTTTGACATTTCTAACAAAGTTAGTTTGTGTTTAGAAATTATTATGGAACTATGATTGTAATTTAATTAAATTAGACAAAACGCAAGAGTAAAAGATTGGACACTACACACAGTAATATGTTGTTATATTATGTTAGTTAAACGATGGAAATGGAATAATAATAATAAAATTTATTCAAGTAGGAATAAATGGAGCACATGAACAAAATCTGTGTGACAGGGTGTCCAATAAATGTACTGAAATTTTCTCACCTTCTCTAATCAGCTCATTCTTATATGCATTTCTCTTTTTTTGCATGATTGGGAAGGAAGGAAGCATTTACAATGCTTACTTACTTGTTGCTTATGGTCAGTATCTTTGGACATTTACAATATCATACAGTAGCAAATTAAGGATGGGCAGTAAAAACAAAAGCAAAAAAACGCCAGTCCAATGATCATAAATTATAAAAATAAGATGTTAGGGTGTTTTTTAGCACAAATGATGCTTTGGTTTGCTGCACAGGTATACTTTCCCAGTTTCTTCTTTTTATCAGCTAAAAACGCTTTTCACATCAAAACTTACAAACAAAACCAAGTACAAGTTATTTCCAATATTACCAGCAGTTAATACAGATTAGTCTATTCGCCAAGCTTTAGGCTTGCGCTTGGCGGATTCCATATCGAATCCTGCCAACTGCAATATTTTTTTGTTTTTTTAAACTTCCTGGAAAGGTTTTCAAAACATTTCCAGAAGTTAGTAAATGGTCAACTGACATTAAGTCAGCCAACACATGATGCCATACTACTGAAAGGTTTGAAAAGCCAGTCATGAGCAGCAATTTTATAGATAAGATTAAAAATAAGCATTTACTTTGCCATGATAAGAAATTAGATGTTCCTCATACTTGTAATTCCTCTTCGCTTAGAATAGCAGTCATTAATTTAATTGGTTGTATGGTACCATCTTGACGTAGTACCGTAGTAAATAAAAATTTTGAACAATGTAATATGCAGTTGTTTTTTAAAAACCGCACTGCTACCAATAACATCCGAACAATTCAAAATATTATGACATGCCTCTGACATGCCTTTCATGTTCGGGATGAAATAATTTCTAGTAAACCTGGTAACACAGGAGTGTAACGAACAAGCGATATAGCGTTAAAGCGTTTTTAAAAGGAAATTATGATTATTGTATGATAACTGTATGCAATTACTGAATTTATCAGAATGACTCTTGAAAACGGGGAAATATGTGTAGTAATTGTCCTCGATTTCAAAAAAGCTTTAGATGGAGTATGTAGAAAAATTTTGGTTAAAAAACTACGAAAACTAGGAATAGATACAAGATTGATTGAAGCCTTACTCTCTGACAGATCACAATATGTTGAAGTAAATGCATTGAAATCTCAAATATTATGTACTATACTTGGTGTGCCTCAGGGTTCCTCTGTTTCTAATACTTTATTCTCTCTCATGATTAAAGACCTACCTGAGTGTTTTAACCAACTAAGTACAGTCATGTTTGCTGATGACAGCACCTTAATGATCAGAGGCAAAAGGCAATTGGTAAATGATATAATAAATACTGTGAATGGGGAGTTGGAATGCTTGAATATGTGGTAACTACAGAATAAATAAGAGCTAAATGTTCAAAAGACTGAGTTCATGGTATGTGGTAAGCATGATGAAAATGATGTTTTTGAAATATGTATCGGCAAGGAAAAGCTTCGCCAAGTAAATAAACTGAAGATACTTGGACTTACGATTGATAATAAATTGACTTGTGATAACCATTATATGAATGTTTCAAAGAAAGCTATGTATGCATTGTCAAGCATTTACAATCTTCGTTTGTGTCTTGACCAAAAAGGTCGTGATATGGTAGCAAAGGCATGTGTACTTCCAATTATTAACTATGCGGCGAGTGTATGGTTTACTGGTAGTAATGCTCATGTAAATAGGAATAATAAGTTATACAGGAGAGTATGTCGTTATGTACTTAATTAGGCAAATATGATACTGTCATGAATGAAATGTCATATGATGTTAAGTGGCAAAGATGTAGATACAAGTACAAATATGAATGTTTAAAATTAGGATACCAAATAATAAGTGACGAATGTCCAAATTACTTTAAGAATTACCTCAATATAAGCGATGACAATGTCCGCAACACTAGAAATAATAAGTATAGTTTACCTGATGTACACTGTCTTCGGTAGACAGTCATTCAAATACCAATGCAGTCAACAGTGGATGAATCTACCTCCACACATCCGTAGTGCTTCACCAAAAATATTTAAACGATTGCTTCTCAAACATTGTATGGAACTGCAACAAAACGAATTACCAGTAATTGAAACAAATGTCTGTAGCTTCTCGTTTATCGACCATGTTGTAAATAAGTATGTTGTTGATGATGATTTGACTTAGACGTGTAATTCCTGGGGGGTAATTTACCTTACAAAAGGGTCCCTCTTGTATGTCAATCACATATCATGGTTGTTAGTCTTCTCTAATATTTAGCTGTAATATACAAAAAAGCGTTTTGTTATGACAAACCATTTTTCGTTTACATAACAAGCTCTAAAAACGTATTGTACGTTTCACATACCTCGTGCTCGCTCTCCATTGTATAGCTCGGTGGTTCCTGGGGTTGTGCTTGCTTCAACATAAGAAGGGTCCATGGTCGTTTCAAGAGCAAGAGGTAATTTATCACCTGCAGTATTAGCAAGGATTTCTTCCCTTTTTTGTTGCTCTGCAGGTGGTTGAGTGGGTTGTAACGGAGATGAAATGAAAGTGGAATGGAAAGTACTGGAAATTGTTAACAGGGTCTCTTCCTTTTGATACTGCTCTGACGGTAGTAGTTGAGTAGGTTGGGACTGAGGTTTAATGAAAGTGGGCTGGGAGGTACTTGGACTGGTTGAAAAGGCGACGTTACCAGAAGTTGTTACAGTCGTTTCCACTTTGGGCTCAATATTGACTGATGGTGCAGAATAATAAATGGTTTTTGAATCTATATTTTTGAATCTATGAATCATTGTATCAAATCAAATATTAATGACAAAGTTGTGTAAAACTTATAGTTATACGTTTCTCACCAGCAAGGCATCGACTCCAAGTTTTTATTTTTATACTGTAGCTTGTGGCCGACAGCTTTTCAGAACAGAACTCCACTTTCATAATAGCTAAAGCCACTTTTGATGCAAGCCAAACAGTTCAGCTCCTTGGGGCAACTTTCTTTGTTGCACTCACTGCGAACACCACCACTAATAATTTAAAAACACGCATTGTTTCGCTTAAAGTGAGGGCTAATTTTATTGTCACACTTATTCCCATTCTTTCTAACACGTAAGTATTCAGCAGGGGGTTCAATCGGGTACTGAGACTTTGTGAGCTCTCTTTTTCACAGAGATCACGAGAAGATAATTTAAACCAATGACATCACAATTCATGCAAAACTCGAAATGCACATGAATCATATGTATATAATGCATAAGACGGACGCAGCTTAGGTTTAGCATTATTTTCTTTGAATTGCGTTTCGTAGAATGAGACGTGCATGGATTATATCGTTATAGAAGTTATATGATTTGGTCTTATACATGCTTACGCTAACAAAATGTCTGTACAGCGACAAAATTATGTCATGTGAGTTTTTACGATGTTATATGGTTGTTATTTTCATATCTTTTAGTGTCAGCATAAAAATTAGTAATCAAGCCTGCACACTCTACAAACGTTTCTGTGAATGGAAAGACGGGCCTATGCACGTTTGACTTTTTTAAAATCATAAATACTTCTTTTTAATGAAGGTGATGAGTGTAGAGAAAGTTAATTGTTAAAGCTCTCATATTCATTTCATATAGGGTCCAACTTTGAAAAATCCGCTTTGCACAATACATGAAAGCTTAAGTGGATGTAGTCATAATATTATTCGAACAAAAAGGATCAACCGATAATATTTATGTATAGATGATAATTCCGTGAAATATACCAAATGATTTTGGTATAAATAGATTGAGATTTCCATGTAAATATTATCATTGCTCACTGACTACTCTTCTGATCTCGTCAAATAGCTTCATTCCCAACAAAATCCAGTCATATTGCTCAATATCTAGTCAAAATCATTTAAAAAATCTAAACATTGCTGATTTTTTAAATTACAAAATCAGTCAGAATTGTTTCTATCAATATTTTTTAAATTTACAACTCTAGTCCAAATTTTTTTACGAGCTCTAGTCATTTTTTACAAGACCTGTCATTTACCTATCCATTCAAACTTCTTTTAAAACTTTTGTACCTAGAAATCTTTCAACATGACCAGTAGTCCATCATACGAAGTAAAGCTAGCTAATTTAGTAGATTTTGCTAAAGACCGAAAGAAAGGCTGCCCATTGTTTAAGTGTGTTGGGCTTGAAAATTTTCGTCCAGTTGATTGAATTCATTTTCATTCAATAACACATACGGTCCCCACAACACGGTGTTATCATACTGGTAACGGTTGTGACCAGTTTCAGGAATATTTATTCCTATTTCTCAGTGCCACTACCCATAAACTACTAACTTTGACTGACTCAAAGAAATAACAACTGTCGTGGTTTTAAACTTGGTCTAAACCAGACTGGTAGTGAAATCATCGACTGTCTGATAGTGACTTCAAAACATCTCAGCTTGTTCCCATCAAAGCTGTCAGCCTGAAGCTCGATGGATATACGCTCTTTCTTACATTGCTGTAAACAAAATGATTGACCCTAGAACTGGTAAGAATATTTTTAAAAAGGATTTTTAGTGCAAAGATATATAACAATAGATGTGTGTGTGTGTGTGTGAATGAAAATAATGCTAAGCTGATACCATTTTCCCTTTTTTCCTTTCAGATTTCATCACCTGTTTTCGTACGCATTCATGGTCTCCCTTGCTAGATCGAGTGGAAAGCGTACAGGATGTAATTATGACTCCTCTGAAATGGGCTGGTTTTCCATCCCCCAATTCCCCATCGTATTTTGTGTGGACACCTGCATCCTTAATTGATGACCAGGAATATGAAAATCTAATTTTCAAGGAAGTGGTGGAATCTCTCTCTGAGTACATGCCTTCATCCTCAGGAGCAAAACGAACAAGAGGAAAGGATTTATCTTTGCTGTTTTCCCAGAAGCGGCAGAAAGTGGATGATGAAGCTCGGTCTGTCCAAGAGGAACCGGAAAAGGATGGACGTCTCAGAATTTGAGACGTCTTAGAATTTGAAAAAAACTTCATAACGGTTTGACAATGATTAATTTAAAACGTTATGCTCCGTCAACTGGTAACGCAATGTTTCTCAATTTTATTGCTGATTTTGATGCCCCAAATTTCATACAAAATCTTGTTCATTTTAGACTGAATCCAAGATGGATTATGAGAAAATGGCTCATGTAGTTCAGTCAATTAATGAAAAAATGACAAAATACGGTAACGATTTGGGTTTTGATAATAATTATGATATGGAATTTGAGTGATTTATATGCTGATGCTTAGGCTCCTTTTTGTTATAAAGTTAGAATGCATGTTCACACCATTTTTTGTAGAAGCAAAAAGTGTTGGAGGTAATATTTATAGAGAAATAAGTATATCCAATAGTAGATTTAAGAAGCGTTGGAGGTAATATTTATGGAGAAATAAGTATATTTTATAGTAGATTTAAGAAGTTTTAGAGGTAATATTTATAGAGAAATAAGTATATTTTATAATAGATATAAGAAGTGTTTGCATGAATATTTATGTAATTAATACAGATATTTTAAAGTAGATTTAAGAAGTTTTAGCAGTAAGATATTTATATGTAATAATGAGATTTTGTATTTGTATGAGATTTTTGTTGATAAAAATATTTGTACATTTGTACACTTTCCGATGCGTTCCCTTGATACTTAAGACCATACAATATGGACATTGCATGAATATACGTAGCGTATACGGTAGCTTGCATTGCATATAATACGCGTTGTGACAGGAATCGTCCCCCCCAGGAACTTCTCTGCACTTGATGAATGCACAATTATTATGATTGCATAGTTCATAATTCTCTTACTTCTCAAAGGTTCGCCTTTTTTTGTTATGCTGAGAGAGAGTCTCCATGCACGTGTCGATGGTGTATAATTGTTTCATGATATTTTGATAGAGTGTGAGCATATTTAGAAGCGAGACGGTATGACTGTAACATTGATTTTTAGGGGCTTACCTCTACCTGCACGAGTGTTGCAGTGATTTGATGGGGAACGTCACTGTTACATGCTATAACCGTATCTGACTAGGCCATTCGGCAGGGCTGGTACCTTCTTTACTACTGATATTATATCAAGTATTCTTTAAATAGTACAGAGACAACTTGCTTGAATAGGCGTATGAAAGTATCAAATGTGGCATTAAAATTCAATAGGATTTACATTTGTTGATTAAAAACATTCAATATTCGTGTTAATACTGAAAATGGTTCATTCAGGAGTTATTGAGAGAGCAGAACAGGTTCACGAACATCAGAATCCGTACCGGCTTAGCTTACAGTACAAGCGAGTTACAAAATGTTACCAACATTTTAAATTTGACTGGAATACAAAAAACAACGGATCGAATGTTTTCTCAAAGTTTTTGTCTTTCCTGGAAAATGTATACCTTTCAATTTTTTTCTCCTAAGCATAAATACTTATTAAATTATGTATATCATATTTTATACAGGGTTAATGTCTTTCAACCCATTTTTACCTGCTCCGATCCCAACAGCATATTCAGAATGGGAATTTCTACAAATAGCAAAGGACAACTGTGACTCCGATAACAAGCCAGAATGTGATCCTGAGTTGAAGCTGTAATTTGACGTGTATTTTGAGGATGGACAAAACCAGCAACTTCCTAACAACGTGTGAATTCGATTTTGAGAAGCGGAAGTTGTATTGTTGAAAATGAGATTATCAAATCACAAGGAAATCACCCTGCTCTACGAGCACCTCAAGCTTTCACTGACGATTTTGACCTACCCAAAACCCAATGGCGTTGGAGTATCACAGAAACTCCCGGAAGGGTTGAAATTTTTAGAGGAAATACTAAAGAAGATATGGTCTTTTGAATGTAGAGAGCGTTGTTCAACGCTCCAGACCGCTTCAGAATGAATCGAATGTACATAAATGTTATTATTTACCGTTGATTTTATTTGAATTGTTCATTTTGAAAAAAATGGTTTTACTAAATTCTAAGAATTTTTGAAGATTTTGAAGAGTTGCGAGTAGACAATCTGCGTCAAATGAATCTGCGCCTGAGGGTTGAAGCTTTCCCTGAAAATCAGACGGAGAAGGAAATAGCAAGTGAAAGTATAGAAATTCATGTGAAAGCTGACCTGAATATTGGCGTCACGGCACTGCTTTCAAGCACGGGGCATAATGAGATTGATCCTGAAAGCAAACTTGTGGATTTAAGACAGATTTTAACTGTAACATTGTAATTAATTGAGCATAATATTATTTTGTCACAATTTTTGGCCTTCAATCTAGATAATTTTTCTTTCTTTTAGATTAACAACACAGGCATTTTGTAATCAGCCGTGGATGAAGTAAACATTGAAATATTTGTTCCTACGCATGCACTTATTAAATTAAAGGTCAAGTTAAGAAAGTGCATGGAATTGTGAGCCCATTCCAGTTTTCTTCCGTCCGTAATAATTCAACTCATGAAATTAAAAATGAATTACACTTTTGGAATAATAGAATAAAAGGGTTGTCAAAACGACTTAGGAATTGAGTTGTGAAGCCAAAAACTTTTCATTTTATAAACCTGGAACAACCCCACAGCTGGAAAAAGATTCTGAACAGTTACAAGCAAAACCGGAACGGCTTGATTAAGAATTTTCTTCTACTTCTTTCTTTGGAAATTTCATCACTTTCTCGGGTTGTAATGAAAGTAATCAACAACATTCCTCCGATTATTGTCGTAAAATTATCTGTTCGACAGATTTACCAGAACTGGGTTCCAGAGCAGTTGTTATCAAATGTATCTTTTTACCACGGCTACAACTGAGTTGATTTCGGGAAGGCCTGCCGGAATTCGTGTTCACTCCTCCATTTATGTGCATTATCTTAACATTGATGTTACAAAAGAAGGAGAAACTTGGAAGAAGTTTAAAGCCAAGGAAATCGTTGCCACTTAGATATTAGGTGTAACAGCAGGTGGAAGGATAAGTTTACACAGTTTCATTGTTGCTACACTTTATAAGGTAAAATAAAGTTATCTATTGTATATTGTAAATAAGTTGTACGTAAATGCAGTTTCACCAAGGCCAGAAACTGGAACTCATCCCTACTAATGTTCTCAATAGATTATACCTTTCAGTATTTTGCATAAAACTTCAATATTAATATTGGATGTGAGCAATCATTTACTGGTGCATGGTGATATTGAATAATTGTTAGTAAAACTTTCAAAATTTATAACTCTAGTTTTGCATTTAAAACCTTTTGACTTTTGACCTTTAAACGGTCGCAAAATAACGCTGGAGTCATCGTAGAATTTTTAAAATATCATGACTGAATTGAAGAGAATTCATTTCAGCAAATAGCATCATTTTGATGACTTTACTATTAAAAATATTTGACCTTTGACCTAGTTATCAATAACTGATAACATCCATCTCCCTTCCCAAGAAAAGTCTTCATATAAGATGTCGTTTTGAAATTTTTAAAATCCATCATGCTCACAGAAACCTTGAAAACAGAAACCAACCCCCTTCGAGTGCCGGGTATTTAAGTCAAGACTAATGAAATTTGGGGTTAATAGTAAGTTCAATTCTGAGTAAATTGGTTTTGAACACGCTTAATTATCAACCTATAAACCCCAATTGTTTTATATACATAAAAAATTCAGGGTTCTTTCCTTTAAATCATGTTGTTCATTTTTATCTAGATGAGTGAAGAAAAAAATCGCATCGCATTGAATTAGCTCACCAAATTATTCATCTTATGTGTCTTTAAAGCCACTGAGCACTATTGTGTTTGCGTGAAATATGCATTGCGATTTTTTTGTGATTTCTCTGCTTTCTCCCATACTTTTACACGACTGATTGGGACGCATGCTTTTACAATTGAAATTCGTTTCTCGTTTTTGTTAATTCATCTCCAGAATTGGGATTCGGTTAACAAATACCTACAAGCATCGTATAAACTCTTCTTGAATATGTAAATATCATTCGCTAGTTTTTTCCTGTACAGCAAGGTAAGTGGTTGCAGTGTTACAGTCGGTCTTTAAAGACTCAGTCAGTGTTATGTAAAGATGATCAGGACCTGTGAAATTTGTAGTGAACTTCTTCCAGCAGGCACATATGGAAAAGGTGTAGAAGGACTTTGGATCTAAAGTCTAGACTACATCATGTGCTTGGGGAAGAATTTGCTTGGGAAATTGGAACTTGGAGTCAAAGCTCCCTTAAGAAAAGGCTCCAGGAATCATCTACACTGAAATTGCTTCAGCAAAGAAACCTTTTCCCGCCCCTTTGTATTTTTTTCTATGACTTAGTGTTGGCATGTGGATATCATCCAAGTAAGTGCTCAAGTGCCCAAATTTGAGACCCTTCCTTAAGCAATGTTTACTTGCTCAAGCAACCAAGAATTCCAAGCATACGCATACCCCTTCTACACTATCTAAACTTTCACCTCCTCAAGCAAGCTCGTCCTGCTTGAGCGCATAATGTAGATAAGCCTTAACAATGTTGTAATCCCTGGGCAGTTTGCATTGGAGGGACAAGTAGTTCTTGAGCATTTCTCGAATGGAAGAAAGTACATCAAAAATTCCCTGTGGAATCCCGATTAGCCAAGGTGTGGGGTCATCCAATTTGATAGAAATAGAAGGTAAGAAAGGGACCTAAAATAAAACGAAAGGGATATAGTTGAGATCTCTATAGATTTGATTAAGATTTGACTTTATATCCTTGTTTGGTTTTTACAGGAATTCCGTTGATAAGATCATAAAGGAAACTAATGGCTCCCACTTGTTGATTGGAGGGGATAGGATCTCAATCAAGATGGACACTGTCCTCGAATATAGATCAGGATTGTGGACACTCAACTTTTATTTCAGATAAGATAAACAACCCGCCATTTATCCCCCTCTACTCCTCCACTTCCACCCCACTCCACTGTCATATATAAATACTGATAAAATCACACTAAAAAAGTTAAATAAAAGTAAAGCGCCCTTAAAAGAGTTAAATAAGCATACATTTAACGAAATGTATTGCTTTTTTGTTGTTACATAAACCTATATTTCCAGTTTTGATCTGGCGGACCGAGAATGAAAAGTTCAAAACTTGTTCAGTTAATGACTGACTCATAAATTCATCAACTATGAATATTTTTTATAATGATTAATACTGATGCTTTATTTCAAACGCTTCGTTAAAATTTACGACTACGAAACTCTGTTGGTATGTTCTCATCATTATTTCCCTTTGTACTGCGAATTACTCGAAAACTAAAAATTACATGAAAATTAGAAGTCTGATGTAAAGATGTATTTTACGGATTGTCTGTGAAAAGGGTTCCAGATTAAGTCAAAAATACTTTTCTTATTCACTATGTATTTAGCACAGGAATGCTGGAAATGTATTCCTTCCTATATAGAACTAAAGGCTGATACAATTTTTCGAGTGTAGCTTTTTAATCTAAGCATCCCATCAAAAAACCGTGGTTTATGAACTATATTTCAAATACATGCTTTTTGTCACATAAGAATAACTTTGTACCGTATAATGAGTCAGAAACTCATGGAATCGAATTGCATTCGTGATCTCAGTTCTCAGCTTCCTTCTGACTTGTATACTCTAGTCTCGGTCCGCCAGATCAAAACTGGATATATAGGTTTATGTACCAACAAAAAAGCAATACATTTCGTTAAATGTATGCTTATTTGACTCTTTTAAGGGCGCTTTACTTTTATTTAACTTTTTTAGTGTGATTTTATCAGTATTTATATATGACAGTGGAGTGTGGTGGAAGTGCAGGAGTAGAGGGGGATACATGGCGGTGGATTATACATTATTTTTTGTGTTGTTTATTTTACTTTTTAAGGGTGAATGTTGCTTTTCATTGTCATGTAGTTTACTTCAATAGAATTTTTTACTGTTAAGGAAGAAAGATATTTTAAAGCATAGTTTGAGATTTGTAAATATATTTTGTTCATATGTGGACTCAGTTCTGCTCAGATTCAAAACCTCCACCCCCACTTCTGTATACATAAATTTCGAGATTTTTATGCATATTTTCTTCGCCAAAATAGATGAGGTCAAGTCAAGTGGTCAAGTGCTAGTCCAAGAAGAGAAAAAATGGTACTAATGCAAGTTATGATGTTGTTGACTAGTGGTTACCTTGTGAAACCATGCATCTTCTTCCACGGATTCGATCCATACTGTTGGAAATATTGTTTCTCAAAACTTGTTAATGTTAAAGAAAAGTACTCAACGTAAAAATATGAAATTAGTACCAAATTGATCTTAATTTTATGCCACACGTTAATTCGTGAAGTTTGGTAAGGTATGTTAATACGTGCGGCCGTGAGAGCTAAATTTATGTTCCAAAAGTGCTGTTTAAGGTATTTTATGAAAAATTATTACATATTTAGAATTCTCATCAAAATGTCGTGTCTCCTTAAATTGACTTCTTCCCCCTCAAAAATGGAGACGAAGGTTTTGAAAAGGGTAGTGATTACATACTACCCTTAGGATGTTTCCATTATCGATATGAAATCTCTATGGATCTAGGCGGCGTAAAAATGACGTACAACAAAATAAAGAAAGTGGAGCAGGAACATGTACAATGGGTGTGCAGACCTGCGACTGATTTTCACGCATTACAACGCACATGATGGTTAGGAAGTACATTGCTATGATAAGCTGAAAAAATGTAAGCACGTGGGTAGTAAACCGTCGTATACGGCCAGAATTACGATTTTTGTCATTTTACACGTATGAAAGTGTGATTTTCAGGGCATATAATTTGTATATTCGGTAAATTCCTCAGTATGAAAATAAGTGCGTGCAGAGTATTTTGAGACACATTGGGGGCATCCTGATTATAATGCAGACAAATTTTGTAAGTCCAACTCTCCTAAAAACTAAAAAAAAATTCATTCCTAAACAATGGCCCGTCACTTACACCCAGCCCATAGATGAGCTAGATGTATAGTATTTTTTAAGATGCTATAACTATTAGTTTCTATTCTGACTAGTAAAACTAAATCCTACAATTTTGGATGGCGCTGGGAGGCAATGGCTTTAGGTGGTCTTATAATTGTCAAACAGCCAAAATTGACACTTCTTTTAAGATTAAGCTGCAGCTCAGGCTAGTACCCACCACTTGGTACAGTTGCTGAAACTTGGCATTTAAGTGCATTAAAGAACACTCCTTGAAACACAACAATAATTCCGTTTCACGACTGCCTAGTTTTTTGTGGCAGAATATTGCAAGGTGGTTTAACATACCTTATGCCCCTCCACTTTTATAAGGGTAAAAACAAAAAATTACCAACAAATTTTTGTCGTATTCACTGAGTGTTGCCTTAAGTGGATCACAAAGGGTAATAAGTCGATGGATTTTGTTTGAATTGAAGCTTACCCAAACAGGTGAAGTTAATTATGTAAGCGACTTAAATTTTGGGAGGAAGGGTGTTAATAGAATTATATTTTACTTACTGAAAATTTAAAAGACAAACTGGACTGAAGCCGAAAATTCCCTTTAATTAGCGTTGACGGGAAAATCGTAGGGGGGTTAGTTGGCCGTACAAAAAGGGTCCTTGTCCAGAAGCGAGTTTCGGTTTTAGAATCACCGGTATGGTATTTACAGTTAAATAAGTTTTGCAACCTTGTCCTTTTTCGAATGTTTATTGCCCTAAATGTTTGTAATTCAGTATTTAGCGTCACACAAGATGTTTATGCCGTATTTTAAATACTTTTCTATCCTAAGAATGACCAGAAATAGTGTACATTTCTTGGTTGATTGCACATTATTGTACATTTGCATGGCATAATTGCAATTAATATGCGCATATTTATGACGATTATGAATTCAAAGTTTCGTGGAAGCAATTGTAACTGCCCGTGGTCTTGACGCATTTGGATTACAGGCGTGTGAGGTAAACTCTATAATGCCTTTAAGTTCTTTGCATGGCTTGTGACAGACACAGCAAACAAACGTACCTAGCACGCCAATGCGCAATAACACGTTGGCTTCGCTTCATGAACAATTTATGTTTAGACCCAGACTGAACTGCAGTTCCTTAACTTGATGTAGAAAGCAAGTAATGACTTATAATTAGAAACGATGAATTGGTAGCAGGTAAGGGTTAAAAAACTGAGTTCCAAAGATAACAGACACTTGACCTTTTTGTGAACTAACGGCCAGAATTGTATCCTTACTTAATTCTTAAGGTAGTCATTCCATTTTTTCAAACGTTAATTCAATTATCCGTGTGATATTTTTATGAGCTGTAACATGTCATTTGTATTGAATTTCAAATAGATTTTTGGCAAGCCAATCAAACTGCTTACAGAGGTAACAAAGAATTATTTAAATTTCAATATTACACTTTAGTTTCTCCTTCATTTGAAGTACTGCCCATCGGCTTCACTACTTACCCAGTCATACATTAAATCATAAATGTACCCTTCCGACCTAAACAATCTAAGAAAAAGTACACGCAAATGTTTGTAATTGGGTTCTTCTTCATATCGTAACGCCCGACAATAGTCCATGTAAGTTGCAAACTCATTGGGAAGGCCTTGACAGAGTTTTTCAACAGGCGTTGCCAATTTGCATTCTGCTAAATTTTCAAATCTTTCCATTTGAGTTTTCCCACGTTGCTTTTGCCATGGCAGACTGCCAACGAGGAAGTAGATCATCATGAGACCGGCTGATTCAAGGTCATCTCTTCGTCCAAGTTCAATGCCTTCATGAGCGTGAATGGATGCGTAATTTGCTGTTCCAACAAAGCTTTTCCCAGTTTTCAAGGCATTCTGCTGAGTAGACCACGAATCCGGAAAAATTTTAGATATCCCATAGTCAACCAAGTGGAGCTAAAAATAATAATGAGTGGAAACGATTCTATTGTAAATCATTTTGTTGGGCAGAAAAAAAAGTTATCATATCATCGAAACAAAATCATATTTTGCACCTGTCGGGATTGCTGTCCAAGGCCCATAAGCAAGTTGCATGGTTTTATATCCCGATGTAAGACACACTTTGAGTGCACGAATTCTAAGATTTCTAGCAATTGATCCATCAACATTAGCACAGTTTTTAAGGAAAATCGATGTTTGCGGCCTTTAAATAAGGCTTTTAGAGAAGGACCACACATCTCCATTGCCAGCACGTTGAATTTTCCTTCATGCTGTCCAAACCACTCAACAAGGGGTATGCCACTTCCACCTTGCAATATTTTGTAAATATTGCTTTCACGTTTGAGATGGGATCCTCTAGCACCCATCTTTTCCACCTTGATTGCCACATAATTGGCAGTATCACCCCTCTGTATCCCGAGATAAACAACTCCGAATGATCCTGAGCCAATTTCACCCGTAATTGTAAACTGTCCCTCATTTCCAATTACAGTATTTATTGGAAGTTTCGCGATGGTTTCTTTATTGGAAGCCATGCTGATCGATTTCTTGTGTTCAAAACTAATTATTAATGCGTACAAAACCGTACATCAAAAATGCACTCCTTGTACAAGACGTTAGTAGTCTTATGTATGAAGGTCAATGGGCTTGTAAAAGTATTTGCTTATGAGGTTTCTAGGAAGAGCTACAGTTACTGGCTTCCGAGAATTGAAATAAAGCTTGAGTTGAGAGCGATGAAGCTGCCAAGGGGGAAAATTCCAACAACAACAAAAACTCGCCAAAACTGAATGAGTATTTGCTAAGAAATATCGTTTATATGAAACATGAAGCTTACGTATTCATTTTTTATTAGTCGCAACGCAAAATGTCTTCCAAAATTACGATAAGACAATACGGACATTGTAGCAATATGCTCTTAACAAGACATGCGTCGAGATACCTATACACACACCACTCATTCTCTTATCTGGATAGCAGGGTTGTATAATCCCTAGATTAATAATCTAGTCCATTTAATCAGATTAAGGATTAATCTAATCCTTAATCCAGCCATTTAAAATTAATCTCATTAATCCTTAATCCATTAATTCCACCAATCCAGAAAAATTCAATTAATCCATAATCACTGTATTATCTCATTTTCAAAATTTAATCTAATTAATCAATCACACTTGGGATTAATTTAAAGATAAATAAGGAGAAAATGTTGAAAGATTTATGTGGTGAATGGTTGTTCTTGAATGTTTATAGTGGATTTCTTGTAGATTTTTATAGATTGTGGTTGATTTGGATTGAAATTTAAGTTCTGAAGCGAATATTACATGTGGTTAGCCTGATTTGCGTCATTTAATAGTACGAATCACTATATACTTGTCCAAATTAATCCATTTAAGATTCCTCATCAGATTTGAAGTTGTTCAAAATAGTGAAGATTGTCGAATTATCAGTGCAAAAAGCATGCATTTGGACTGTAAAGTTCAGGTTTTGTTTTCTTTTAAAAATTAATTAAGGTGTTTCAAAGTGTATTTCTTTACCAAAGTTTGGATAGATCAATATCAGGTTTTTAAAGTTTAATGATTGTAGAACCACATTGTTAGCTTGTGCATGTCATTCTATTCAAAATAAATACAATTTTTATGGTTAATCAGGCTAATGTGATTATTAATTGGATTAATTAATCCATTAATCATTAATCCAGCCTATCCGGACTTAATCTAATCCCAAGTGTGATTAAAATAAAAGGAAAATAATTCAATTTAATCACTAATCTAATCCCACAAAACTTCAATGATTAATCCTTAATGCTTAATCCCGATGCAAAAACAGTGGGATTATACAAGCCTGCTGGATAGTCAGGAATAATCTTTCAAAACATTTGACTTCGATAATTTGGGTAAATTTATGAATGAAGTGAAGAAAGAAATTGTTAAATAGATTGTTTAAGTATTAACTGAATTATTTTTATTAATTTGACTAGTTAGTAAATGATATATTATGCCGTGTCATTGTTAGAAGAACGGACATTTGTACTTAAACAGTAAGACAATAGGATAAAGTTTCAAATTAAACCAATGTTCCTTATCATAGCTTAGTATTCCAATTCGTCAACTAGTATTTCTGTTCATTGCCCAATATTCCTAAGCATCCCCCAGTGTCCCTATTCAGCGCATAGTATTTCTGCTCATTGCCCAATATTCCTAAGCATCCCCCAGTGTCCCTATTCATTGTCCAGGGTTCCTATTCATCTCTCAGTATTTCTGTTCAACGCCTAATATTAAATTTCATCGCCCAACATTCCCATTCATCGCCCAGTATTTTAAATGGTCTCCCAGAATTCCAATGCATCACCCAGTAAATGCATTCACTAAGATTGCCAACCTGTATCGGAAAATTCATTTACTGCTTCAGTTATTCAATGAGGTTCATGCTGGAAAGATCATGGTTCCACTTCTGATCATGTCCTCCCTTGCTCAAATCAACACTACCTACCATCATCCTTGTTGAGGAATTGCCCTGCCAATGATTGGCATACTCATGCTCGAAATCGTTGACACGTACCTTATAATTGGTGGGTCTTCATTCCACCCTTGCCGTGTACTATTTCAAAATAAAATTGTATTCTTTGTTTCGTTCGTGAGGGATACAAGAAAGAGGTTGTGAGTACATGTGTCACTTTGGTTTTTGAGCTCCTGGCTTTTCAATTCTTGACTAGCAAGAAGAAAGGAAGCACGTTTAAGCTGACTTCCAGCAAGTGCTTTTTATTATTGTTGTTATATCAAAGTATAAAAAGATTTTTCTATCATTATGGAATCCAGTGTTCCTAATCTGGATTTCGGGATAGCAGAGCCCCAATTTCCGGCCTATCCCTATGGAATTCAGGCAGATAATAATCAAGCTCAAGTACTACCCTTGTTTCCACCTCCGGTGTCTCTGGTGGATCTACTGGAGGGCCTGTGCCAGGGCACGCAACAGGTGATGGAGGAGGATGGCAAATACCAATGCACGCTGCAGGTAGCGCCAGTGGATGGCAAATGCCCATGAACGCTGCAGGTTCTGCAAGCGGATGGCAACAGTCAATGGAAAATCAGCAAACTACTTGGCGTGGACAATCAAGTGAGCTATCCAGCCCATCTTATTATGCCGAGAGTGATTTGTGGCCCACTTACGATTCCCTACCACCTTGTGGGGAAATAAATTTCCTACGATATTATGGAATTGAAAGCACGTTTAGTGAACCTATTGGATTGCAAACCATTCAAGGCCTTGGCCCTTCTCGTGGTGGAAATCCTATTGATGCGGTTTGTGAATACCTATCATGCTAGCCAATTTCAATTTACGTCAGGTCGTAAACAGCTTATTTATGGAGTATGTAGATGATGTTGTTGTTTCAGTTGTTGTTCTTGGTGGCAACTGACACCCTTATGGATGATAAGAAGCGTGAAGCCTTTGCAGAAGGAGGCTACCAACGTCTGATTGAAATGCAGCATGCAGGTTAGATAATTTAAAAAAATGATTAAAAGAAAATTACTGATTTGTTTGCATAGCTAAGTTTAGTGTGGTGATGCCTATGGCAAACACTCAAGCTGCCGTAGTGGTGTCTTCCGCCAACGTTCCCCATTCATCGTTCCAAATTCCAGTAACGACCAAGGTCAAGGGTTGCATATTGACCACCACGGGTACTTTAGTTTTAGGTACCCCGGAGCCTGTGGCTGGTAGTTCAACCACTACTACTACTTTCATGGTTGTGGATTTGCCAAAAAAACCAAAGCCTCGGGAACTACTGATTCTCCCCCAGTTGCTGTTTCTGTTCCAGCTTTTGCTACAGCTTCTCTTCCTGCTTATGTACCAAATGTGAGTTTGCAAATTTTTTCCTGAGGCATAATATTGTTTTCTGCATAGCGAAAGGTGCTCCTAATGCTTTTCTACTTAAGAGAGCTCATTTTACTATCTAAAACTTAATGATTGAATTTGTGTGTTCTAATTTTAGCCTTGTGCGTATCGAGTAATTGATCCATATCATAGCAACCCGGATGGGGCCAATACTGTGTTTCAAGGCAGTCTTCAATGATGCTAGGAAGCCCTTTGATCGCGTCTTCTGAATCCCTTTGAGTTTTTACCTAATAATAGGAACGACACCTTTCGAGATGATGAGGGTCTGTACCGGGCGGCGTGTGAGAATGCACTTACACGGCATATGAGTTATCAAGACGGCGTGAATGTGAGTTTTGTTTTTGTCTGTTCGGTTTTCTAGCCTTTCCTTCCATGATAATGACATGCTGATGCTGACTGATATCAAGTAGGCTAATGCAATAACTGTGCTTTGTGGGTAATAGGTTGTTATGTCTTTTGGGCTCATCGTGTACTTTCTCAGGGTCCACTACTCCGTGGATTGGAAATTCGTGGAATCAATTTATGGCTAAAATCCGAGATAGTGCGTGACTGTTTTGTTCCTGAGAATTGGTGGTGTTAGTTTTTAGAGTAAAGTGTGTTGTGGTTAAGATTTGTGTGCGTTATAGGGATGGAAAACAGAATTAGACTGCGGACAGGATCAGGGTTGGTGCAATACCGAGAATTCGAGGAGGTTTATTTCGGGAATAATGGTAAGATTGTATTACGTATTAATTAATTGAAAGGAGAAAAAAAATGTGGTTAGATTAGAAAGAGAAAGAGACAAATTGATTTTTCATTGTCAAAAAAAAGATTTTTGTTGCTTTGTAGTTCAGGAGCAGCTAGCCCTGCGAAATGATTTGAGGGAGATTGCCGGGAGAGTAGTTGTGTTTTATTAATTCATTAATAACGTAGATTTTATATAAAAAATGGTTGGTGTAATAAAGTATTGGTGTTTTTTGTGAACCTTAATTTTGTGGTTGTTTTTCTAAATGGGACTTCATTTTTGAGGTCAGCTATGTGTATATTTAAGCAGTATCGAGTGGCCCCTATAAACGTGAATATTTCTGCATGTGAATGAGTATTCGTCAACTATATTTTTTTTCAAAACCTTATGCAGTTACCGGTGTTTAACTTTTTTTGTCTATTGGTTTTCAGGTATCCGTTTGATGACAGGAACTTATTATTGTCTAGAATACTTATTTATTAGTTAGCAAGATAAAAAAAATATTTTTTGAACACATGAGAATGAAAGTAATGAAAGGTGCAAAATAGCATTTGAAATTGTACACAAACCAAAGTATGGACTGACATTGCTCTGTTTTAAAGGGTTATCTCTTGATTTAAACAAAATGATGGGATTAGAAGTGAATGATAGCAAAAGGAGCCCCTATTTATATAGCGAGGGGTCTCGAAACTGCCATCTCCACCAGTTTGTGACGTGCCCATTTTAGATGCGTCTGTATTATAATTAGATAGTTATAATAGGAATACATGGTTACCTGTAGATACAGATCCTGTGTCCTTTAGGGGGTTTGACAGGCTAGTTCACCTGGAGAGAACTAGCGGTGAGTCGGACCTGAGATGCCTACGAAAGGCAGAGTGCCTTTGCTTCCACTTAGATGCACGGAGATGTATGAATGTTTGTATAACTCCACTTGTATGAACAAATGTAATAATGTTATTGTTGAGGACGATAACTTTGTTGGGGTGCCAATTTAGGCCGAATTGGTTTATTTGAACTCATTTTCAGTCCTTTGACTGTTTATATACCATCTTAAAATATTAACTGAAAAGGTTGAGAAGAGTATGCGACATTTATTTTCTCACCAGCGAGTCTGAACGCTCACGCTACCAGAACTGTGACCGATCAGATCATCAGTGCACGTAGGTACTTTCTGGAGGATTGAACCCTCGTTTTAAGTCGCCTGGGAATATGTAAGATGTATATTTTTTTATACCCTGGTCATATGTAGGTACTTAGATATGGATACGTATCTACCTGACTATCAGAGGTAGTGTGGACAAGTAGCCTGGGTGCAAACATATTTTTATTTTTTAAGGATGCCCTGGCCATACGTAGGTAGTGCGGACAAGTGGCATAGGTACTAGGATAGCCATCAGTGGGTAGTGCCTGCTACCTTTCATCATCGTATTTTATTTTGTTTTTATTTTATTTTATATATTTTTTTGTCTGGAAATTATGGTCGTCACAGTAAAATATATAGGTGAATATTCTCAAATAAATTAACCCAATTAGGTTGAATTATTAAACCCTAGTTTTTTAATCATCAGCAAAGGTTGCATGTATCTGGTTTCATGGCATTTTACACTTCATAGGAAATTAAAAAAACGTCATTAAAACAACAATTTATTTTTACAACTTCAACTCAAGGGGTAGGCATCCTCTGTTATATTACAAAGAAAATGTTAAAGCACGCATTGATAGGAACCGTTATTGTAACACCTATAATGGGTCTGATACTTATCTGGGTTATAACAGCTGATAACACCCTTCCGAACATCAAAGTAGTTCAACTTGTCAAATGTTAAAGGCGGTTTCTTGATAATGCTTCTTAATGACCAGATATTTCTGAAAGTATCGTTAAAATAAGGATTGTTTTAATCATACAACCGATGGATTATTACTGAATAAATAGTGCTGGACACACGGATGGTACTGGAACTCTAACACTAACATCTACATAGCTTTGATGAAGCTTCGTAATTAGCAAAGATTTCTGTCGTGATCAAGTATTAAGTGTACTTCACACTTACGCAAAAACCAAGCAAAACAACATTCACAGTTACAAAAAAAGTCAAAATGAGTAGTAAACTATTTGTTATTCCTATAATCTAGGTTTGATACAATAGTGTGTATGATAATGTATATCACATATGATTATAGGCATACGCATTTTCTGTATGCATACGAATTCTAGCAGAGAATTCGCTACATTTGAGACACTACATCGCGTATAAATAGAGATCACGATATGAACTCTATTCGTCATCTAAATCGTAGTTCAATCCCTACAAAATCGGTAACATTAGAATCATAAATTAGTTCATCGATTTTCAGGTAGATATACGATGGAGATTTGATATCGATTTAGAATCGATCTTGATCGAAGACAATTCGAGATAGTCGTAACGAACTCGCTATAGCGATGTGTTACATGGGTTCCTCCCCCTTAATCGACCACTTGACTTTAGTCCACCACTACCAAATCCCAGACGACTCCAGAGAACCCTATGCTATTTGGGATCCAACCAGCCAGAGATAGTTGGAGCAATTCAACAATAACTTTGATGACTTGATGTAAAAATGACTTTCCAACATTTACGTATTCTAATCCAGATCTAATAAAATTTCAGTTGAGGCGATTTTTTTTATTTTTTTAAAAAGCGCCACCTGGCGGCAAAAAATCAGCGTTAAATAGTATATTTTTTCTTAAATTAAGTTTAATAATTACAATATCAGTTTATTTAAGCCCATAATTGCAAAAATACATTCAAAATTTTTAATACCAGTTTTATGAAATTTTGAATGCTTTTTAACGCTGATTTTTAATTTTTTGCCACCAGGTGGCGCTTTTTTGAAAAATAAAAAACTCGCCTCAAACCGAAATTTTATTCTTAGTCTAATAAAGAAAAAATGGGGCAAATCGGATAAGTAGTTTTTTAATTATGACGAGAAAACCGAATTCGGTTTTCTGAGAGTGAAAGCCGCTTAACTTTCACCAGTGTATGACCAACCAGCTAAAACTCCGAATTTGTGCTTATCGTACAAAAAGTTTGAACAGTTTCCGATACCCAAGTTGGTAATAAGTTCAAGGTCTGAGGAGGAGTTACACAGATTTGTTTCGTAAACTTTGAGCCATTTTCACAGCTTGAAATTCTGGAATTACTGCCGCCGATTTATTACAAATTGAACAGCATGGAATAATAGACTCTACTGCTTTTTAGCAAATATTGTGACCATTTCGGATACCTGTCTCTGTGAACATATCGAATCGCTTTGTGTCTCGTTTCTAGTATCAATAAGAAGTTTAACGACAACTCGGATGTATCTTTGTTTTTAAAAGTAACTCGTCACTTGAGTAATTCTTGTGATCAATTAGGTACTCCTTTAGACTGAGTTCTGAAAAATGGAATAGTTCCAACGTAACTGTTCCAAATGAATTTCGTCCAAAACTCGTGCTGTGATACCTGACTAAAAATTCCTTATGGCATGAACCCTATTGCTAATCCCCGGACCGTATCATATGTTATTTTCAGTGACGTGTATATTGTAAAGTTGTGAGATGTCAGCTGCACAAAATCTCGATATGATATTATCCTCTTGGGTGTAATTATTGTATACTTTTTCATAATTGTCGGCATTTGAAAGTACTATTCCTGCAATCAACAAGCAGCCGAGTATATATAAGGAAGGAAGTTGAAGATCATTATTGGCAAAAGATGCTCCTTCTTCTAGCAACAGAATAATTGGTCGCATAAATATATTTGACGAGAACATCTTGGCGAATGTTTTTGATAAAGATGATCGGAACGATTTTCTTCCTCTACCAAATGGAACAAAATAGGAAACAGTAGCATGATGAAAATGAAAATAAACCCGACAATTCGAGATGTAATGGTGTACCTTTAAAATGCATTGATACGCATTTAAACACTTTGATACATCAACAAGCCTCCGTGAGTGATCCCATCCTCTAGAATTTTCATTAACTTTCTTCAATGATCAACCAGGGGTTACGTAGGAATTTGGAAACACCATTTACGATATATACTTTACAGTAGCTACCTTTTGATGTATCCAAATCCATACCTTTCTATTATATTATTATTATTATTATTATTACACTATCACCATTATAAAAATGTTTGCCCTTGACCTTTGACCCAGTCCCCATGAACCAAATTGACCCATCTTCAAACTCGATCGTACTTTTGGTCTAAGATATCGATTAGTGCAAACAGAATTTAAAAAAGTCAAACCAGTCAAAAGTTGTTGCGCAAGCTCTATTTTCAATGTTAATACGGTCAAAAGTCCCGTTAGCGTTATCCCCAGAAACTCGGCATTTAAATAAATGAAACTACTCTCTACAGTACCTTGATTTTGATGTATCACAACCTATACTATTCAAAAAACTGACCTGACCTTTGACCCAGTAGTTCCCCAGAACCGATTTGACCCATCTTCGAACTCGATCTTACTTTTGACCTGAAATATAGATTACTGAAAACAGATTGTTATCCTGCCCCCAGACAGACGGACGACATCCTGAGTCTTTTCAATATATACCTAAAGGTACATAATGACCAACCAAACGTCCCAACAGGATATTTAAAAAAAATTTACAAATCCAACAGATTCCTGGGGTGGTTTACCACAGCTAATAAATTTATATGCTGAAAGTGGATTATTCATTGATGATGGAAATGTTTCGTATTTCCTCTTAGAAAATTCGCTAAACTGAAGGGATACAGAAACGTTTTCCAGATCATTATAGGTTGCCATAAATGGAATATCCACACATCCACGTTTATACCATACTGTCAATCGACTCTGTAATCTACATTAATGTCTCCTCAGAATAAAATCCTTGTATTCTAAGGCCTCTGAATGACAATAAACACCCACATTATTATTATTACAAAGATGTAGAATTAGGAATTATCATTCACGGCGTATTTACACCAAATTCAGGAAATAAGTTTTTGAACATCTTACTGTGGACAATTCCTATCCAATTCATCCTCATAAAAGTTTATATCAAATAATATTCAATACCATTTTAGAATTTGGATTTGGTTCTCATGATAACGTAGTGTTGTTATCAAAATCGCGTGGAAGGAAAGGTCCCAAAATGTTTCGTTTAAGCTATGAAGTTTGACAGCGTTTCTATTTATTTTCTCTGTCTCAAAATCAATAGTTTAGAATAAACAAATCTTGTGAGGGTCCCGGCACCAGGCAATAATGCATGAGACGGTCCGTAATAGTAGTGAACGATTGCGGAAAGTCTAACACTACTTTGTCTGAGGAGTATAAAGTATAAAGATCTATCTGAATTGAGGAGGAATTCTGATGGGTATATGCCAATGTTGATTAGGCATGAATTTGGCTTAGAAATACTAGTTAACTACCCTAATTTTATTCTGATACAGTAATCAAGCATAAAATAATCTTTATGAAATAAATGCGAGGGCGTGCATGAGGTTTCAGAAATATTGGTTGAATTTTGTTTAGCATGTACTCCTTTGGGTGCCCAAATCAAATTGTATTTATAAGGCAAGGCACGCCCGTCCACTGGATAGTTAAAATTTCCACTATGGACGAAATGGAAATTTCCAGTCATTTTGATATGGACAAAACGGACGAAATGGACGAAACGAATAACACTGTTTTTGCATGAATTTGATCATAAAATACAGTTTAAATTGTACAGTACAAATTATGAAATATTTGATACGCAGTGACTGAGTTAGCAATTTGCACCAACCTGCATTATTTGCATTTATTTCATCATTCGGATAAAACCTGTCTTCAATGCATTATATGAGGAAAATATTGAAAAAAAATATTTTTCATAAGTTAAAACTAATGGTGTATAACAAAGAGCTTTGTTTACAATCAATTAATATTAACATAAACATGCAGTTAACAATGGTTATACAAGCATGCATGGACTTATGTAGTTCAACACATTTGATTTGTGACTAATTCCAAGTACTATAACATAATAATTTTAATGTTAAGTTGATGATTAAATATGAGTTAAAGTTGGGTTAATCTGAGTTGCTATCATCTTGGACCTGCTCAATTCGAGATGACAATGTTCTGTAAAACACACAGAGCTTCTTGGCTTTTTCAAGCTGGAGTCGATTCCTTTTTTTAGTCAATATGTCTCCAAGTGTCGAAAAGTTTCTTTCGATTGATGCAGTTGAAGCTGGAAGTGTCAATCAGACGAGATGTAATCTTTTACAAATTTAAGAACAGCCGGATGTACTTTGTGTTTAAAGGTAACAAATCACTCGAGAAATTTTTGTGACCAATTAGATGTTCATTTAGACTGAGAACGTCGGAGTAAATGGAATAGTTTCCGTTGTCTAAGCCAGCACGTTTTAATCCATGAATTTCGTGCGGAGATACCTGATTTATGCTTTCTACTGGAATAAAATCAATATGTATATCAGACAACGTCGTCCACTTATTGTCAGCGGCGTGTATATTGTAAAATTGTGAGATGCCAGTTGCTCCAAATGTCGATATTGTGTCATCTTCTTGGGGGCAATTATGTTGTAAACGTTGTCGTATTTGTAGGCATTTGAAAGAACTGTTTCAGCTACCAGCAAGGAGCCGAGCAAGCATCGCAATGAAGGAAGTTGAAGATTATTATTGGCAAAAGCTTCCCTTTCTTCTAGTAACACTATAATTGGTTGCATAAATAGATTTGAGGAGAATTTGGTAGCAAATGTGTTTGTTAAGCTTATCTGGCATCGGGTTGCCATATTTGTTTCCTCTACCAAGTAGAACAAAATTGAAAACAATAAAATAACGAAAATTACTATGACGAACCAAACGTCCCACTGGAATATAGTAAAAAATTCACCAAACCTAACAGATTCCTGGGGTGGTTTACCACAGCTAATAAATTTATATGCTTTTAGAGCATTATTACGTAGCTGATCTGAGTCAGCGTAGTTATAACTTTACTAAGTTTGTCTGTCTGTCCGTCTGTCTGTCTGTCTGTCCGTCCGTCTGTGAGCACTCTCCTGTCGACATACGTTGACCGATTCCAACCAAATTTGGCACATAGGTAGTACACCTCAAGAGCTTGCCTGGTATTGCTTTTCAGCCAAATCGGTTGAACCGTTTGAAAGTTATGGCGCGAAAATTCAAACATTCGTCGATTTGGCTGAAACCCAGTATTTACAGGTTGTTTGATGTGCTGAATCGATTTCTTATGGTAGTAATGCTCTATGGATAGTATTCCATGCGGTTTTGAATGTTGTTGAGCGCGAAAATTCAAAAATAGTCCCATTCATCACCCAGTATTCCTAAGAATTCATATTCATCACCCAGAATTCCTATTCATCGCTTAGAATTCATATTCATCACTCAGTTCAGCTACGTATCTAGGTCTGCTTACCAGCAGTTTATTCATTTGTAATGGCAAAGCTTCGTATTTCCTCTTAGAGTAATAGTGAAACCGAACGGATTTATGAACATTGTCTAAGTAAAGGGGGTAACCCTAAATGGAATATCCACACATTCAAACGAACTTTTAGAGTCCATAAACAAGAGTGAGGAATTAGAAATTATCATTCGTGCCATATTTACACCAAATTTTCGAGCTAGGTTGTTCAACATTTTAATGTAGTCACCCACTGAGTTCGTTTTCTTACTGAAATGAGCTAGTAAGGAATGTGGATTATTGTTACATGTTCCAGATGTTATTTTCTCCACCAATTCATCTTCATAATAAACCCGACAACAGGCTTAAAGAACCGACACCCTTATGCACTTTAACTTAATTTTGAAAATTTCGATTGATTAAAAATCAAGACATTTCGACCTTTAATTAATTCGACCATTAAGACATTAGGTCATGCTGAGGTCATTGTAAATTTTTTAAAATAGCATGACTGAATTCATCTCAGCAAATAGAACCATTTTGATGTATCACACTTTATACTTTGCTATTACAAATATTTGATCTTATCTTTGACCTGGTTATCAATAACCGATAACCACCATCTCGCTTCCCAGGGAAGGTCTTGACCTAAGTTATCGTTTACCAAAAAGAATTTTGAGTAGTTCAGACTTTATCGCAACCATAAATCATAATGAATTCTTGGGATAGGAACATATTTTGAACAAACTGGTTTTAATCACAAAAATATGGGACTTAAATACAAAAAGTGTATTTGTTAAATAAAACATACACTACAGAGCATTCCAGTTTGCAGCTGGTGGCGGCGCGCCCAGATTAGCCGTGCGTGGGCTTACTAGTAGAATAGCATAGCCTAACAGATAAAGATATTATCTAACCTAGGCAAGACCAAGCTGCACGGGTGCCGGATTGATTGGGGAATCGTGTGTTGCGTAACGACATTTAGGCGAAAACAATTAGTGTAAAAACAAATTAGTGTAATTGAATTAGTGGAAAAGAGATTAGTGGAAGTAGTGGAACTTTCTTTCAGTGGTACCAATTATATACAAATATTGTTAACGCTTAGATCGTTGACAAGTTATCTCAGATTTTGCGTTTTAGTAAATTTACAAAAATGTCTAGCTCCTTCATTATATCCCCAGAGTAAGTACATGCATTCCACATTTCTTGGAAACCCCATTGTACATCAGAAATAGCATCTAATTTTTTGAGGCGCAAAATAATTTTTCATCAAACTTTTGTTAGTAGACACTTTAAATCGATTGTTTTTGCTAAGCATGACTTTAAATATTCAATTGCGGTATAAATTGCCAAACAATAAGTAGTTATGGGAGTATTAGGAAGGCATAAAAGCAGATTGGGTAATTACCGTAATTTTTTGGTCAGAAATATCAAGCAGGTTGGCTTTACAATTATGTATCTGAGTCAAATTCCTTAAGAAAATAGCAAAGAATTTTGCTTAAAATTTAAAGCTGTTTCTGAGAACAAATGCATTAAAAATACTGCTATTCTTTTACAGAAAACGCAGAAATTAAGCCTATGGAGAGTAGTATCCGATTAACCAAACCCATTCTTGCAAAACACACTTATCCCAAGTTTGTTTGGTTTTAGGCATTATACCACAACCCTGACAATAAATCTCATTCCGTGTAAATTTATTTTCAGCATAAACAATTTCCGACCGAGAGTGCGAGGATGTGTGCTTATATTTTGAAAATTTAAATCCGACCACTAATTTCGGTGCTAGAGCCATTTTAGTTTCGGACATAGACGAAAGACAGGAGCTGCAGCGAAGCTGGGGCGACTGCTGTCTGCTGAAAATCCTTGGATTCCAATAATATAACAATTAAATAACAATAAAATAAAATAACAATTATGATTCCTATTGTATTTCCAAATAGCACATTGAAGGCAATGAGACTTCTTTTGCCTTGCTCTTCGACCAAAAGTATTTCCACTAATATTCTGCTTACGCTAATTTTACTTTCAACAAAAAAAAATTCCACTCAATGTCGTTACGCTACACACGATTCCCCAAACCATCCTAGACCCAGCTGCACACCGCTAAATGCACTCAAGAGTGGTCTATACTGTACATATATATGCTCGCAGATATTCATCTATCAGTCCAAGCAAAATAACAAACTTTGTTTTCTAATCTGTCTCTGCTTGTGACGTCACAACAAATCAACCATTTCTCTTTTAAATTTGCAATCATTAACATTACACCTAAAGCCCCAGAATTTGTCATTATTAGTGTTTTTTTCACTTCTTGTGTGTACCAAATTCGATGGTTGATGATTATTTAGGGTCAATTTCAAAGACTTGTTATTGTAACTTAAATTTGAAGTTGTTTTTCGTGTTGTCATTGTTGTCATCATCGTACGTCTTTCATTTAAGTAACAGACCAATCTGAACTAAAAATACAATTGACAAAAAAAATTAAGAAGGTGAAGGAAACGTCCCTATAACAAATGGGATGTTGCTGAAGTAAGTTGATTACTATTTAACTTTTTAAAGCATCATAGAAGTCAATAATTAGCAGGATGTAGTACTTTTTTGTAACATTCAAGGTCTTCGGGTGCCAGTAGTCATCGTGATCCACCAAGTGGACAAAGTCAAATCTACCCCCAGCTTTCTGGACAAGATACTGGGCACATTTAAAAATCGGAAGAGGTCAACAATTCCTCGGCCTTGCTCCAACCACGATTGAATTCAAGTTTGGACAGTCCTCAAGACTACATTGGAGTGCTTGGTCGACAGTACAGGGAAACTTTCTCAAGCTCAAGGAACCGGACTTGTTGTCAAAAAAGTTGACAACATTCACAATGACTTTGATGACTCCAACCAGTGCTAGTATAATTTTAGTGAAAGTGGTTCCAGCGTGATGGCAACCTTGCCCAGCCCAAGAAGTGGAGTGTCTCACAGCTCCTACATCGCAACACCATATTTCAGAAAATGGATTTAAATATATTATGTAACTCACCTACCTCAAAATAATTTCATTTAACCAAGATGTGACCTAAAAGATTTACAAAAGATTGTCATTCAAAAATGCCAAGTGTTTAAAACAAGTTTTAAATTCTGCAAATTCATGATGAAAGGATAACTTATGTGCTTAATTTTTCAAATCCCAACAATTTTTTTTAAAAAAAATAGCTGTAAAGAGACAGATGTTTTTGTTGAGACAGAGAAATATAAGTTTTTTGAAGTTTCATTTTAAGTTTCTCCGTAATTTCTTGCTGTTATGTAACTGGTGATTGAATGGTTTGAAAGAAATAAAATAATTGACTGCAATATTCTTAAATAAGTTTAATCAACTTAAATTCCACAATTACAACACACGTGCAGTTTACTTGTTAGCGCTCTGAATATTATTTAGCTACGTCGCTCAAGGTTGCTTGTATGTGCGTTGGACAATAGAATGGTGGCATTTTTGCAATATCTTGATCACTAGTTGTCGCAAATCCAATACAGACAGCGTGCATCCAATAATCGCAAGGACGTTCCCCTTCCCCCTTAATGGAAAACTCGCAGCGAATCCATGGAGCATTCTTCAAGTGCTTGAAATTGCACGCCTTTTGTAAGCACAGTGTTTCACCTGTATCCGGGGGCTCCTTGCGAGAAGCTCGAAGAATAAGTTTGGTTAGTGAAGATGAGGGTTCAGTGCTAAAAACAACCCAACCTAAATAATTATCATTTGGTTTGAGTTGCAATTATAAATTATAATTCCTTAAAACATATCGTAGTACATAGCATCAACTTCAGCATCAGAGAGCCCGTAGAAATGACTTTGCTGTTGAATCCTTTTGGTTGGAAAAAGGGCCTGCAGCATCCCAGTCTCTTCCTTTGCTGTTAAATGACAAATAGAGAACATTTTGAGTATATTTCACACTGAGCTGTTTCATCATTTAAATCTATTTTAGCAATACAAATTTTGTCGCCTTAATTTTTACTTGAGAAAAAACTAGTACTCACCTGCGTTCGTGCAAATACAACCATCATTTGATGCCGTTAGATAAACAGTGCGGGCTTGTTTCAAAACTGAACCTTTAAAACTTTCAACACTGAAAGTATCACCACCATTCTCAACTCTTGGACGTTCCATATCTTCAATCGTCTGGGAACTTTGGTTGACTAGTCTGGTTAATTTTTTATCCTAGCTCCCACTTGTGAGATTTCTGAATTGATTCTATTTTGCCCGTAAACAGTTTACTTAGATTCTGCTACACAATATATATGATGAGTGAACCGAACGAGATTGGACAGCTGCACTCCATACACAGTAGTATTATATTGGCTGTGTTGCCAAGCAAGCTTACTTGTAGTGTGCACAGTGCTAGTAGCAGAAATCATATCACTTTTGCAAAACGAGCTATATATATATATAACTGTATTTCCAAGCATATGACAGAGCAGAGAGACAGAAAGTACAAGAGAGAACGCGAATATGCATATATTTGTGACTTAAATAGAACGCAACGCTGCATCCAGTCAAATGTGAAACGTGACTGGATGCATGTGTGTCATGCATCCAAATATTCATAATGCGACGCTACGAGCGAGCGTTCTCATTCTCTTCTCTTCCAAGAACTTTTTTCTCACTTGCTTTTGCTGCGGCTTCTAATTAGGATATATAACCGTTTGTTATCAACCTTCATGCATTTTAATTTTATAGAAGATATTTTTGCTCAGATTTTTAATAATGAAATAAACATTAATAAACTGCTAGTAAGCAGGCCAGAGACGTAGCTGAAGAAGGCGTTGAGTGATCACCTCCAAACCCCCTTCACCCATGTCCACCAAATCCCCTCCACGACCTATCTCTCTAAGCCCACCTCCGCGATCCTCTCCCAATGTATAGTGAAAGCATTACTTGTACAATACAATTCCGGATTCTGCATTTATGCACAAGCACATGATTCCGAATTTATACGGTGACCGCTCACAGTGGCAGTTTGCAACTGTGATTCTGCCACTTTGATTTTAAAAATCAACAGTGGCAGGCGACTAAATCATTCTGGCAGGTTTACTTTGGCATGGTGGCAAAACAGAAAAATCAAAGTGGCATATTTTTATCATAAAATTAAATTAAGTTCCAGGTATATCAATGCCAGCATCCAATTGATGAGAATTACTCTGGGTGCTTAGGTCAATGATCCTGAATTGGGATCTTAAGAGTGGAATGAAAGAACATATTCAAACTACTGAATGAAAGAGCACACTCCTTCTATACGTTTTGTGTAATGCAAATCTAAGGTATTACCCGATCAACAAGAAGCATGCTATCCACCTTCTTTTTACATGCGTTCCTTAAATGAGACTTTTAGTGCGGAAAACATTCGTTTTTGTCGCCTCAAAAGCATTCAGAACGCATGCGACGCGTATCTTCTATATCGCTGCTACGTGTAGAAAACGCGCCATGCATCCGTACGCAAATCGCACTCTATCCGTCCGCTTTTTACGTTCCGCTTAGCTGTGCCGTTATTATATTGCGTAATATAGAATGTTGAGAATCAAATATGCAAATGGTGCACATAATTATTTTTTAGGTATACTTTATTGCTTTTAACATTATTTTGTACATATACGGTTAAATATACCGGATAAATACATAGTAATAGTTACAATCTACAACACTACAAACATAATAATAATATTACAGCAAATAACTATTTATAGAGTGTGTTATATTGGTATACACAATTTCGAACTTCTGTAGGGCAAACAGAAATATTTAACTAACAAGTCGCTCGTTAATTTCAACCCTTCTTTTACGCTGCTTTGTTCGAGTGGACACTTGACTAACTAATCTTATTGTTGTACAGTGTGCAGAATTAGAGTTGGCTGTTGTTGTTGACTGAGCGAAGATGTGACAAGCTGAGTTACTAGTGGTTGCACCTGCTGCTGTTTGATAGGTGGTGGAGGTATCTGCGTTGACTTGGGTCGACGTGTTGGTTTGACGGGTTGTGGGCGTTGCTTAATGATTGGTGGCAGAAGCTGCTGTCCAACTTGGGAAGACTTCTGTACGAACGGCGGTGGCGGCAGTTGGGGTCGCTGCGGTCCATTTTGGGAAGCTTGCTGTACGAACGGCGATGGCGGCTACTGGTCGACTTGGGGTGACTGCTGAGACATTTCTTCTCGCTTTGAATTTCTGCGCTTCCTTCCTCCTTTTCTTGGTCCCCTTTTTTCTTTAGCCATCCTTTCAAGAATCGGTCGATTTCTTTATTTGTGGTACTGGCTCCACCCTTGGTTTTGCGAACCGTCTCTACAAAAATGTGGAAATAAATAATGGTTATTATATATTTGAGTTCATCATTAAGTATAGTGAGAGTTGTGTTGTAAGCTTTTTGTTTTTGTACCATATAAAAATTCTATCACTGGGGTGTTCTTCAGTCCAACTTGAGCATTCTTGCCTTTTCCAGTGAAACTGGTGATTAAACTGACTGGTCTGAAAATAAGTTCATCAAGTATATTACTTGTGATCTTTGTCGGGGTTTCACCTCCAAGTACGGCCAGCTGTCTTGACTAAAATATAAAAGAGATCAACATTTTCAAAAAGTGGTCTTAAATTGTTCTGCTTTGGAAGATATAGTACAATGATTGATTATTTACAAGCTTAGCAAAATTTTCCGGCGATGATAGGAACGACTGAAGTGAGTTTAACTCGTCAATTGTCGTTGCTGGAATTTTCACTTCACAACGTTCAGAAACATCAATAATGGGATTTGTTGTTCTTGATAGGATTTCTTTTAGTTTTTCCTTAACTAAGACCACCTGAGTCACCATGTAATCCTGAAAACATAGAACATTCATATATTTCATTAAAATCCCATCAGCAGTAATGATAAGTAATAAGTCAATATTCACGAGATAAATATTTTACGCTTTGTTTCTTCTTTTTGGGTTTCTAATGTTGATTGAACTTGCTTCAACAACGTCATAACATCTGTGATGGTGGGTGGTGGAGTCCCTTCAAATGTCCAAATTTAGTGAAGTATCGTCCGTTTCTGACAAAGAAATATCGGCTACAGGATTTTCTGCAAGATGTCAAGCACAATCAAAAACTCTGCAATTAATACTATGATTTAAGTTAATAGTTAAGAATATGCGAATGTTTAAAACACTTACGATTGGCAGGGGTAGTTGTCATCGGATGTAAAAAGAATGGTATAGCTGGCCGAGTAAGAGACTCTTCAATGAACTCCAGTGACGATTCAGATGAAGACGATTCTGAAGATTCCGGTTCAGGCACCTTAGGTTTTTGCTTGAATTTTCGATTGACAGCTGGAGTGGTTAGGGATTTGATTTTTTGTTTTACTTTCCGGTGACGAACGGCTGCATCAACGTCGGTTGTCTCACTGTTAGACGTTTCGTTATCCTCTGCTTTCTTGCACCCCTTCCGAGCAGCATCGTATGTAGCTAAAGAACAACAAAAACAGGAAAAACACAAATTTCAAACTGATTGAACCAAAATAAATAATGAACAACTACATAGCAATACAATACTCACCATATGACTTTAAAACTCGGCATGGATGTACACTCCACTTCACTTTATCTTCCAGCAGATGACTGGCATGGTTAATCACTAATTTATTAAGCTTTTACCCAATGCCCTTGGCCAGTAAGTTTGACTGTTCTCGATATTTAGCCAGGATGATGAGATCACCTCAATTGCGACCTCGTTTAAAAACACTACAACTGAAAACGGAAGCATTGTGGAAATTCAATAAAATCGCAATGAACTGAATTGCAGCACAAAAAATCACACCAGTCAAACTTGAAGTTTGGTTCGGCTTTATGACATGATAATAATAAAGAGATGTGTGTGTGCTATAGGTGAGTGTGCTTGGTTTAACTTTTCCCTCCGGTGCCCAAAGATCTAAATGCTACAACGAGAAGGCCAGTCGTATGCGAGCCATCCGCAAGTTTTTGCATGCTGTATTTCCTTTTTGCATGCGATTTCTCTCCCAAAAATAGCATTCTAACCGAATGCGTGTTATCGCTTGCATTTTACTACTTTTACAATTATGAAAAGACGAGTTCGGCGAGCATTCTTTAAGCATACGAGAATTCGCGAATAAATGTCGTCGCGTATATATCGAATTATCGTATACTGGTAGCATCAAAGTAGAAGCACGATTGTTCATCGGGTAGTCTAATTTTACGAGCTTACAACGCTGGAGGCTATTTCAAATGTCCTAATCTCAAGAGATGTCAATGTAAAGAAGAAACCACTTATAATTGGCTGTCTTTACAAGCATAAATTATGTTTTAAAGGCCCTTGATCAAGTTTTGGGGTATTATAATAATACAGTTGAAGGTATTTAATTCCTTAAAGGTTGTTTGAGTTTTGAAACAGTTGAGTTTGAATTTAAAAGAGTATCATGAGGAACACTGCAGTGAAATATAGGGGAAGTGATAGGCTTATTTCTCTTAAAAAAACATTGAAAGAACGAATAAGAACCTTTCAGACGTATTTTTAAATTATAGTTTCTATAATTGTAATTTCTACTCTAATTAAACTGATCATAAGTTTAGTTAAGAAATAAGTAAATCAACTATTATGAATAAGAACAATCAAAAGCCGGGGTGATATCTTGTCTGATACTTGCTATTGAGTACATTACATGATACTGTGCATGCATGTACATGACTACATGCCATGAGCATGATATTTTTCTTGGTACAGGACATGACATGATGTAATACTACTCTAACGATTGCAAAATTTGAAATTAAATTAGGATATTTAACCCTTATATATGTCTTTCGTTTTTGAAATACTACTTTGCCACTTTGAATTTTCGATTTTGCCACCGTACATTTTGGTTTTCAAAAACCGCTAACTTGTGATTCTGCCACCGTTACTTTTCATTCTGCCACTGTGTTTCTGCCACTTAGATTAGAACAAGAACATGCACAAGGATGCTTTGCTATGCTTTCGTATACGTATACTTTTCAGTGAAAACGATGAGTTCCTGAACTCTAGTGCCTATAACTTTCGAACCGTTTGACCGATGTGTCTGAAAAGTATTCCCAAAGGTCCTCTTGAGTAGTACTACCTGTGTACCAAATTTGGTCAAAATCGGTCAATGTATGTAACCAGGAGAGTGCGCACAGACAGACAGTTTGAGTAAAACCATTACTTCGCTGAATTCTCCGCTTCAGCTACGTAATAAATACAAATGTGTGAATGCGACGGTCTAGCCTACCATATCTAGTATGCGGAAACCAGTAGGTGAATGCAAATCAGGATAGATTGCTCCATGACTATGGTTTCAAAATTAATTTTCTGCTACTTCAATCAAGATAAATTTGGCAAAATTTTATGCAAAACAAACAAGAACTTCATTTTATGCCTATTTGTTATTTTTTAAATTTACGTTTAACTTAATTTAATAGAAACAAAACGGAAACAATGTAATTGAGGTTCTATCAAAATAATTAATCTTGATACCTTTGTCCATAATACTAACTCTGCCAACCGGCAGCATTAATGTACGAAAGCTGAGCAACATCAGTTGTCCAAGTTTTCTCTGAGAACTAAGTATTAGAAGGACTATTTCTCCCAATCTTTCGTCCATTTTTCTTCATAAAATACAATTTTTCTCCCAACATGTGACCGATTTCAAATGCAAAACAAACCCCTAACAACATTAAGCTTGTAAAGAAAATTGACTCACATGGAATGAAGAAACCAACATTCCTATTCATTCCCAAAATTACTGCATTTACTCCAATCACAATGAATACAAAACCTCCACTGAGAACACCACCAAATAGGCAAGCCACGAAATCATGCTGGGTTGCTATTACTGCTCCAAATTTGCTAACCTCCATCATGGCAGAATAGTCGAGGCTGACAAGTTTCTTTTGCAATCTGTTTAAAAGCGCCAATTCGGAAATTCCTACTTGTAAACATGTCAATGTCACAACCCAAAAATTAACAAATACAGTTTGGCTTCCAGTAAACGCTATAATTACTCAGATGATTATTATGTAGCCATTAGATGCAATGCTTTCATGAAAGCTCAAAAGCTTGGTTCTAGGAGGAACCTCATAAAACGTAAACTCATAAAGCAGAAAGTCATAAAGGTCAAATACTTCTAAAAACCAAACCTTCTAAAGACACATACTTATAGTCTTTTTTCTGGTTATGAAAGCTTAAGCACCAAAAGTACAATAATAATATACAAAAAACGAAGAATTTATTAATTTCTGAATTCATGTCCATATGTTTATAAATTTTCCGTTTTACTAAAAGAACTCTGAACTAAAATCATGTATCATAAATAATAACTATATCACAAATCATTTGGCCAATATTTAGCCATTAAGGGTTTGATCTTGCTTATGCGCTGCTGGGTTGATGGACCAATATTCTCGTCATCAGAACCAGAAGATGCTACAGGAATAATTCTTTTTCTGAACCTATTTATAACAAAATTAAGCGTGTTGATGGCCATGCCTCAAGAAAGTCAGACAGCTCTTTGTTACCTGATATATACATGCTTACTAACGACTTAAAATTTAAATTAGTTTCCTATACTTAAACCTTGAAGGTGTATATAGATAATGGCTGTCTTGTCCGTAATTCTAATTTTTTTATTTAAAAATATTTAAAAAGAAGGATTGTGGCAATCTGCTTCGTGATTCATTTTTCAATTCCATCCTTCGACAACATTATTTGTTCTAAAGATTTGTGATATAGTTATTATTTATGATGCATGATTTTAGTTCAGAGTTCTTTTAGTAAAACTGACAATTTATAAAAATATAGACATTGACTCAGAAATTCATAAATTCTTCGTTTTTGTATATTATTTTTGTACTTTTGGTGTTTAAGCTTTCATAATCAGAAAAAAGACTTTATAAGTATTTGTCTTTAGAAGGTTTGGTTTTTAGAAGTATTTGACCTTTATGACTTTCTGCTTTATGAGGTATGGTTTTATGCGTTTACGTTTTATAAGGTTCCTCCTGCTTCCCAAAAGCTTGAGTGCCGCAGTGAATAAAAAATATAGGGGGTCGCAGTCCAGTACCACGATTACGACAAGAATAATTGATCCGGATACGAAAAAGCTTACACTGCAGCAGAAAGGAGTAGACTGAGGCAGTGTTTCACTCATCCATATTTCATGTAGTTCTATTTTCAATGCTAGAAAATTTACAGAGGTTTCCTTTTTGCTGCTGTTGAATTCGTCCGAATGTAAAAACCAATTGGCGAGATTAACCAACTCAGGTCCGAAACGGATAATTAGCGCTTCAAAAGCGATTGAATTCTCTGATGTCTTATCTTGTATGATTTTCCAAGCATAATCTAACTAACCCGTCCTATGATATTATACACTACACGATGTTTAGTGAAATTTCTATCTCAACAAATTTTCTATTCTATTTAACGGAACGGTAAATGATATTTCGACAAATATTGAACGGTAGGTAAAAAACCTGCATTTGTACAACTTGTATTTTGAAAACAGACATTGATATTCGAAGGATTATCTGATTTTTTTGCTTTGATTTTTTGCAACTCCTATGTTAAGTAAAACTTCTATCTGAATGAATTCTATTCTATTTAATGATAGGGTACGGACTCAATTGAAATAAAGTTCCTATGATGTAAAGAGTATGTTCCTATAGCGTGAAGGAATGAAAGTAAACGCTGGGTCTTGAATTGGAAATGTGTACAAGGAAGTTCCTTTGCAAGATAATTTAATTCAAAGCATAATTGAAAATAAACCCAAAGTATAAAAGAAAAAACTATTCATTCCACGAGCTCAAAACGTCTGAAATGGTATTTTAACTAAATTTTAATTTAAAAGTGAATACATAAACATTTCATTGATTTAACTACCAATGTAAAAGATCCTTTATAAAAAAGTAAACAAATTAAACTTTTAGAAATAAGCGTACTTTGTCATGATAGGAATTATTAAGCAATGAAATTGCTTTTTAAGAATGAAAAATTTCTCTTCTCGGGGGGCTTGTAGAGTGAAGAGTGTCCATGTAGAGCGTAACTGTAGAGCGTAACTGTAGAGCGTAACTTCAAAATAAATCGATTTAGTTGAAAGTCGGTATCTAAAGGTTATTTTTCATGGCGAATCAAGTGGTTACATTAGATTTTAAATTCAAATTAAATTTCGAAAGTTTTCGCGCGAAAATTCAAAAAATCAATCGATTTAGTTGAAAATCAGTATGTAAAGGTTATTTTTCATGTTAAATCAAGATAGTTTCACTCGCAAATTCCAATTTCATTGCTTGTGTATGTTCGTACACTTACGTTTTATTTCGTATTTTTTCCTTCGCAACTTTTATTTTCCACCGCAGGAAGGAAGAGGTCAATCAAGCAGACCCACGATTACGCTGCTGTATATGAAACACTCCTATGTAATGAAACTGAAATACCACTCTTCATCCTGCATTTAATTTTCCACTGTTCATCTAATTTGGGACGTATTTTCTCAAAACGGAATTGTGGAGGGACGACTGCACTCCCACCCGATGGAAGTGCTAGCTGCTTGAATGCATTATAAATTTTCTTTGCAAACATATAAAAGTCTTGATCCATCTGCCACACTTTTGATTTGTGAATGGTTTTTAGTGTTTCTTTGGGTGGTGGCTGTTTTCCATACGTTTTGCGGAGGTGGGACTTCCCCTCTGCAAAGAATAAAAAAAATAACCTGTGTTGAAATTTAAGCTTGATGTTAAGAAGAAAGAAGTAGGATTTAAATTTTAAATAAAGCTCAAACATAAACATAATATTAAAAAAGGAAAATAACTCCTTTGACTCAAGCAACCATTGCTTCTATGAAGATAACATCTTAACATTCGTTGCTGGAAAGATATGGTCGTCATCAATTTTATGGAAATGCTCAAGCTAACTCAATAGTATTTTTCTTCAATCGACAGTAATATTCGTCGTTACAGAAAGCTAAAAAAGCAATCGCTTCAGCTACACTTTTGATTTTAGTACTCCACAACATGAAAGAAAGGGTACATGAATATCAACATATAAGTGAGTTCAAAGCGCAACCACCCACATGGCATGAAAGCCCACTTAATAACAATCAATTTTGGGGTAAATCGATGCTGACTCTGTGAAAAGAGTAGCAGTATAATTTTGAGGCTAATTACGAAAATCAGAATTTTGAGACAATAAATTGCTATGACCGTAATTCACTGGGGTTTTAATGTGAAATTAAGATAATTCAAGTGTAATAAGATGTAAAAGAACAACTATTCAATATTAATTTCAAAGGAAATGTTTGTTCTGCAATAGTTGAATAACAAGAATAAAAAATTATTGCATTAAATGTATCATTATTCCGCGTATAGATAATAATTTACCTGAATAAAATAACTGTAAGGCATCACGGAAGAATCGGGGAAGGGAGGCTTCTAGAAGTGCGACGAAAGCCTCCATACTCTCAGTGACCCTCAGCAGGAGTTAAAATATGGCTGTTCTTTGTGGTATTTAAATAAATGACAGAGAATCCATTTTTAGAGCACAACCCATAAGTAATTCTCATCAGGGATGTTGAAAATGTCTTGGGAATCCGGTTGTAAATTATTACTGAGTAGTCAGAAGAATCATCACGGGGACCTTCAAAAACATAAACAAGACTCGTACATAATCTATAACTGTAGCATAGCACAGCCTGTCATATTATAATATTATTCGCGAACGTATATATGTATTCACACACATAATTTCGGCTCCACAGTCACAAAACACTATTAGGGAGAAATCATTATTAGGACGGCATGGTTTAAAAACAGGCGTCTATATATACCTCCACTAAACGCTCTCACTTTTTCGGGGAAAGTCACAGGGGCTGAATGAAATAGCAAGCATTTAATAACCGTAACTGTCACAGCAGGTGGAAAACATGGTTTTGAATTGCAGCACAAAATACTATGCAAATTTGTGAGAAAACCCGACTTTTTATATGTCGGTTTGAGCTGGGATGGTGTAATGAATATACATAATACGAGTTCATGTCATATTTCCGTGAGATGTATCAACTGCCAGTACCACGTTACGTTAATAGCAAATTAACTATGGGTTTCCCATTCCGAATCCTACTTGAAGACAACCTGATTAGTATTGATGGTTGCAGGTCCGCCAATACTTCATGCATTTAGGTAGGCCGTGGCGCGTGGCAATGTGATTAATCGAACCGTTTGAAACATTAATGATATGGTTTCTGTGGACGAGAGAGTTTGTTTCATTTACAGATAATTGATGATGGTACAACGCTTCTGAAGCCAGCCTATAGTTCCTACAGTCGGAGGTACCTTTCAATTGAAGGCTGCAACTCTTACATACATGATGACTATGAGATATATACTAAACACATAATTAGTTCAATTCTAAACCTAATCCCATTTGCATCAAAACCATTTTATGAGTTGGGTGTAAAGTGTATAAAGCTTTCATTGAGTCGATGAGCGGTAGGAAACTTCAAATGGAAACTCCAATAGTGGCAAATTAAAATCCACCAAAAAGTTTTTATTGTTGGACACGTAAACGGCATTATATGCAGCCACGAAAATGTATGGAAGTAACTCTCTCAGAGTGACGGTACACAAATATCCACTGGGTCTAAATCCCATTTTGAATTTACAAAAGAGGAAAGCAGACATGACAAACACAAAAACATTTTCCATATATAATCAAGTTTACTTTCTTCTTATGCACTGCTGCTCTTTCGCTCTTCATCACCGGACCATGCTATATGGTTCTTCCATTTTTTGTTCAGGCAAAAAAAATTTGGTAAAATAAAATGTGTATGAATCTCTGGAGATGATGAGATCCATGTCGCCTTTTCTTTTCCGAAATTAAATATGAAATATGCCTATAAACTCGTCTTGCCTTCCTCAACTATTGCACAAAAAGAAAGACATGCAGGGTACATACGCAGACCATTGTCTGATATCAAAAAGTTGAAAGGAAAAACTTGCAATTGGTCAGATATGTATTGTAAAGAAGAGTTCGTAAACTGTTTGTTGGCAGTTTTCTTAGAAATGTCACATGAGGAAAGTTGCGGAAGTAAAATAATGAGCTTAACCACATGTTCTACTTGGCTCATTTTCTACTTTATCTGTGTAACTATGTTCAGTTACAATGCCAATTTGATTTGCTCCAAAGCAAGCATCCGAAAGTCTGACTACATTCAACTTATTCCTTGGCCTCTCCTATTGCGTTGCGGAAGTTGGGTTTACCTGCATTGATATCACGTACTCTTTTCTTTCGAGTACTCACTTGAAACTGACTACTGAATAAATGTAAAATTTCGTTTCGACTACTGCAGAAAGACAGGTTATGATAAATCATCACGTCGACATTTCTATATAGTGGCTAGTCGTGAATACGCTTCCCATACTTGTAGAACATGTGAATTTTACCTGAAGCAGTGTCAATTTTGAAAGATGATGTATGTATGATATAAAAAATAGGAATGCTAAAATTGGAACTTTGTTAAAATGGGAAGAAGTTCGTGACGCCACCTAATATGGATCTCAATGCATGCAGATAGAACTCCTGTTTGGAATTTTAATTGGGAATCCATTTCCGTGCATAGGAATTTTTTAGCATTATTCGGATTATATACACTGCATAATACTATTATGAACGTATTACGAAATAGCTCCGTGTAACATGTAATAAATGGGACGAAACAATGCACCTATCTTCATTAAGTTGAATTGAAATTGTATTATCATTCAAGCGTTGTCCTTGTATCTTCATACAGTCAAATTTGAGAACAAACCTATTGACACCTTAAATGTTGGACACAAACTTTTACCCTTTGTAAAATGCATCCAGATTTGCAAGTAGTAATATTTTTTTTCTCTTGTCAGCTTATATAATACACAATATGCTCAACAGATATGTTGATATGATATTTGATGATTATGTTATGATGCATGATAAGAAAAATGACACTTTACACATTTAATATGCCATTTCTATCTAGATCCGGCCTAGGCTTGCCTTGTTCTTTGCGTATGTATTTGGTTTTTGCAAAACTTGATGAAAAAGTTTTGATGATAGTATAAACTATGGTCTGTCGGCTCTTGGGTGCAGAAGAAAGTAAGCTGAAAGAGATGAATTGATGTGTTATATGGACGAAGCAGATAAAATTGCCATGCAAAAAATACGGAAAAGGAACAGATTCATCAAGTCAAACCAAAATCAAAGGTGTGCTAATTCAAATGTTTCTTTTAATTTTGGTAGTGATAATGCTATTCATATGACGGATTGCTCCAGTATAATCTCTTGTAAATCAAAGTGTCAAAATAATGCGTAAATTATATTCCGAAAAATTTGGTGCAAATTACGATCGCATTTTTAGTGCTTAAAGTGAAGAGGGGACAAGTTTATTTCTTCGACGAAAACAAAAATTACACAAATTCTCAGTTTCTGCTAAAATAAACTTAAACAGAAGAAATAGTGATCTTGGGTGTGTGAAACTATGCATTCATTTCTAGCTATGGTGTGTGTGCGGGGTTGGAACAACGTATTTTGGGTTCCTTTTCTCAAAAATCCTAACCTTTTCCATGTTCATGCACATGAAATTGCCCAGAACTTCTCACTGAAGAGATGGGCTACGTGCAAGAGGTACCTTTTACCTTAGCGAAAGGGATGGTATGGAAAGCAAGTGATATGATATACAAATATTTACAATGAAAGCAACGTATTTTGGGCTCCCTTTTCTTTTCCCAAAAACCTTAACCTTTTCATTTTCTACCCTTTTCCATTATGCTCTACAGGTGAAAAGTCTACACATTTAATTTTTACTGTTTAGCTGCTAGTTTCCCCAATGGGATATGTAAGTAAATAACATAGCGGTTGACATTGCTATTTAGAACGAAAGCTAGCAATTAGATGAGTATTATAATGTTGCTGAATATGCTACGGGTTGCAGTGGAATATGTGAAGAAAGATTTCCTTTTGACTTAAATTAACAATTTTCATTTGAATTTGTCATAATTGAAGAGTGAAACTCATTTTTTAAGAATTGACTTGAAGATGCAACTGTTATACTGGATTCTCATTCACGCTTTAACAACATTCTTTTCCATGTAAACACATGAATTAATATTCTGGGCCATACTTAAAGCATCTTAGAAACCTGTTTAACTTATCTGTACAGGACTTTTCATTCAAATCATTTATGATTAAAAATTCATTCATAGACATTTTCGCCTAACATTTCATGCATCAATGATCGTTAAAATTAAATTTAACATCCATATAGAATAAAGCAAGCTGAAGAACGAAGCAGCGAAAACAGCCAGGTAAAATGCAAAATAAAAGAATGCTCACTACGCAAAGTTACATATGAAATGAACCATGAATTAAAGCTACATTCTTTCTGAAATATGCATGAAAATCATCACGTACGCACAGAGGTAAAAAATGCCCAGAAATTCCCTTTTGGTATATGCAATACGCAAACGGAAGAGATGGGCTGTACGGAAATAAGCTAGAAATCAATGGCAATGATGGAGTAAAAAAGGTAGTGTTAACTTAAAAAAGCTGAAGAAGGGATTCTTTTGTGTAGAGCAATATGCATTATTTTCTAGCTATCGTCCAGGCACAGGGCTATTTTAAAATACTTTGGAATGAAGGAATGAAAGAGGTACCTGTTACCTTAGCGGATGATATGCATGTATTTACAAGTAAGCAGCGTATTTAGGGTTCCCTTTTCTTTACTGAATAACATTTTTTACCCTTTTCCATTATGCTCTAGAGGTAAAAAGTCTACGTAAGCATAAACGATGTATGTAATGAAATATGATGCGACTTTGAATACAATGGATGCTGTTGCTAATGTGGTTTGCATTGATATTGTAAATACAAGAAAAACATGCCTTTTCTCATTAAATAAAGTTTGTCATTGCACTTGATTTTTCGTAACTGGTTTTCATTTTGGAAGGATGAAGTTGCAATAATAATGATGCACTTCTATCGACGAAAAACTTGCTGCATTTTAAAATTCTTCCCTATGTTTGTCAATTTAAGCTTTCTTACAAACTGAAAATATCGTCTCGTATACGAAATTGAGCATTCCTCAGATAAAAATATGTGAATAAATATGCCGTTTCTCATAAAATGAAATTTTTCATTAAATACGTCATGACGCCTTCTGAGTTTCCTTTAAATAAACTTTTTATAATTCTGGAGAACCTATTAACGGCCATTATGATCCTCAATCCTCATTCGTCCTTCATTTTTCGATTTCACAACATACTTACAGCATCTTAGAAAATTTAATATTAAAAATTCATTTATAAAACATGAAGCATCAATGACGTTTGTGTTTGTTTGCATCGATCGTTAAAATAAGCTTTGTTATTCATGTTGTTATCAAAATGCAGAACACAAGAATTATCACGTACGCAGAAAGCCAAAAATTGCCCTGTTTAAAATACACTTGAATGAAAAAGTGTAAGAGAAGTAAAGAAGAAACTCTTTTCAATGTAGTAGAGCAATATGCATTTTTTTCATGGTGCTGGTGCATGGTAGGAACCAACGTATTAAGGGCTCCTTTCCCAATAATCTTACCTTTTTTTAATCATCTTCCCTTTTCCGCGTTTGTGCATGCATTGCCCAGAAATTCTAATACACTTGAAACGAAAGAGTGAAAGAGGTATTTTACGCTTAACCAAAAGGGTGATATGGCAAGCAAGGGATATGTATTAAGGGTGCCAGCAAGTAAGGAAGGCAGCCCGAAAAAGGGAATCTCCGTGTGTGCTATGGTGCTTTAGCGGAAGGGATGGTATAAGGCGATACGAAAAAGGGAAGCAATGTATTTATGGCTCCCTTTACTTAACCTTTTCCTTCTCATCCCTTTTCGATGATTACGAAAATAACAGCAATGCACTGCAATGGAAGAGTGAAAGAGGTAATTTTACATTGTTCATTTCTAGTACCCACTTTTCCCTTTCTTAGCTCTCATTCCAACGACATAATTAACATCAAGCAACATGCATATGCATTTATGCACTATTTAGCTGATCAAGAGAGAGGTTGATTGAGAAAAAAGGGGTATAAAAAGGTTTGCGCAAGCCCATTTTGATTCACTCCACTCTTCGTCTTCCGAGGAACAGCAGCTCCTAGACACAGACCACTTGGACCATCAAAGCAGAAGCAGCAACAGTTTTTTTTTTGGTTTTTTAATCATTAAAGACTTAATTTTTTTGTTGTTTTGTTTTTTGTTTCAGAATGGGCCGCACAAAGAGGAAGCAACCGGAAGATACGAGTGGAGAAAGAAGCTCCAAGAAGAACTGCCAACCGGAATCAGAGGCATCTTTTGAGGAGCAGCCAGAGAAAGCAAGCCGGGTAGAAACACCAGGACCAATTACCCATGGACCGAAGCAGCCGGGACAGCTTTCCATTGAGGATTTGGTGCAATTGCTCTTTGATGGTGACGCGATATCCCGTCAATATTAACAACTCACCAAACATTTCATCGTTGGACGACTCCAGGGCAATTGTACTTACGCTAGTGCAATATGTAAAAGAGACGGTAAGTTACTATTATTTCCATTATGTTTTTCTTATTTTATTGCAAGGTTTTAATGTTTTTTATGTTTTTCACAGGTGCCATCACACACTGCCCACCTGTTTTCTACCATTCAAGGGTCCAAGGGGAATAACATGAATTGGAACTGGATGTTCCGCAACAGTAACTTCATTCACCAGGACATCCGGATGTTTGCACCACGCCTGCTTTCGAAGGCCAACGTCTTCGCAAGGATCATGAGGACAGATCCTTGCAGGGTAACAACAGGGGATGACAAATATAAACTTACAGATAGTACTAGTAAATTTCAAAAACTTATAAACTGCATTTTCGATAGTTTTTAATTAATACCTACAACAATTTTCACTTAAAAATTCTCCAGTATTTTTTTTCTAGAGCAGTTTGATATGGTCTACAAGCTCAAGTTTCAAAAACCCGGAATTTCCTTCATATGAAATAGGTCGACCAAAATAATTTCGAGCACAATTGACGGCTTTGCAAACAGTGTGAAACGGTTCGAAAGTTATAGGCTCGAAAGTTCAGAAACTCATCGATTTGACTGATACGTATACGTAAGGATAGCATAGCATCCGTGTACATAAGCTTGTGCATGCATCCGGAATCATGTGCTTGTACATCAATTCAGAATCCGGAATGGTATTATACAAGTACTGCTTTTACTACGTTGGGAGAGGATCGCAGAGGTGGGTTAAGAGAGAGAGGTGGTGGAGGAGATTTGGTGGACATGGGAAGAGGGGGTTTGGAGGTGATCACTCAACGCCTTCTTCAGCTACGTCACTGGCTAGCAGTTTATTATACTTATATTATGAACGATAACATGAACTAAAAAATGTCTGCATCTTTGCATTTACATCTTAAGTTACTTCCATAATTTGATATTGGATTAAATTGGTGAATTTCAAAAATAACAATCAATTAAGTGCAGCTTTTTCTTTTAATTTTTTTGTTTTGTTTCCCTCGACAATATGAATCAGCTTCAATAGTGCATCCAGATCCACCATCAATAACAAAGTATGAAACAATATTGGTAGTAGAGTCAAGTTGTTTAGCGTCATTTAAAAATGAGATATTAAATTTTTTTTATATTTTTCTTAACATATAGTACCATTCATGTCTACGACCTTAGTCGTCGTCGTCTGATGAAGTAATAACTTCAGGTTCATGTTCTGAACTGTTACTAACATTTGATGATGATGGAAGCACGTTATTTCTTTCCACCTTAGTCAACACTTCAACTTGAATTGGTACTGTTGAAGCCGTATTGCTTCCTTCTGTTGTCCCAGCCACGACATGGTTAACTCTCTTTACGTTCTTGAATTGCCCCTGCTCATTGTAGTTTTCCTTTTCACAAACTTTCCTTTTCATTGCTGGTTTTTCTCGTCTATTTGAAGGACATGGAAGTGGAATATCTACTAACGCCTTGTCAGCTTGCTATTGCAACACGTTAATTTTTCCTTTCAGGCTTTCCATTTCTATTTGGTGAAATAGCTGTTGTTTCTCAAGTTGATTTCGAAGTTTAGTCAGCTCCATATCATGTTTTGAATTTAAAACAGCGTGACTTTTAATTTTTGCCGAGATTTTTAGGTCATAACTCAACTTCACACGTTCCGTTTCTACTACTTGTTATTTCAACTTTGTTGTTAGTTGTTCTTTCTGAGATTTCAATTTTGATGCGTTGTTTTCAAGAACTTGATTCGCTTTTATAATCTCCACGAGCTCGATATTCGCTTCCGCATTTTGCTGGTCAAAAATGTCACGAATTTTCTGATGGTCTTGATTATGTTCAACGAGCTTCTTGGTATTTGTTTCCAAGGTTTCAATTTTCTGTGTCAGACTGCTGTTTTCCTTCTACAAAACGCCAAAATTGATTTTAAGGCAATGAACTTGTTCAATAAAAGCTAGTTTTTCATTCTCCAGCAGCCCAATATTGTTTTTCAAGCATTTAACCTGTTCAATAAGAGCTATTTTTTCATTCTCCAGCAGCCCAACATTGTTTTCCAGACATTGAACCTGTTCAGTGAGAATTATGTTTTCAATCTCCAGATTTTCACACTTTTCATTCACTTCCGCAAGCCTTACTTGAACCTTCTTCTTATTTTTAACCAGTTTTGAGTACCTCCCACGTTCCTCCTTCAACTCAAGGGTTCCCGATGAAACAAGATTATTTTCTACCACCAATCGATTTTTTAAATGTTCAGTTTCACTTTTCAACTGCCCTATTTCACCCAAAACTTGAGACTGTTGGTTAGATGCAGCAACAGTTTTCATAATCTCGTTTTCCACCTCGTCTGAAACTCGGTTTAAATTCTTGTTTGCGTGATTTGACGCAATTTGGTGAGAATGGACCTTTTCTTACATTTGTAGAGCAAAGGCCCTCAATTTCGCCATTCATTTGCATGTGCTTCTTCAGCAGATATTTTTTTTTGTGGAAGCAAATGTGCATTTTGGACCACAGCTTCAGGGGGTGAGCGACAGTTGGAGTGGACTCAAATGATGCAGCATAATAAGTCATTTCTTGCGGTTGCTGGGGTGGAGAAAAATAAGTTGCACGAGGGGGTACAATATTCCGTCATTTGAACTACTAAAATTAAAAGTCCTGAGTGGGCAAGGTTGTGGTGGTGAAATGAAAGCTTGAGGCACTTGAACTGTAATGGATTCAGTTCGGACTGGAATAGAAGACGTGGTGCTGTAGTGGAAGGTGCGAAACTCTGATTTTGGTGATGGAATGCGTTGCTGTTGTTCAAATGAATGTTTTAATAAATATTCAATTGTGTAGTTTTTTCCGATTGCGGAGGAAACTTTTGGTTCGCCAGACATATTCAAAGTGTTTAAACTGAGAAGGGGGGTTTTCCTAGCAATGAATTTGTCTATTTCTTGGACAGAGTTCAGAGTAGTACTGGTATGCAATATTGTGGAAGAAGAAGTGGCTGGTGAGGAGCAAAAGGACATTGGCAAAATACCCAATATTATTTTAAGAATTGGGAAACATAAAACGGAATAGCATGAATAAGTGTACTTGCTTCTACAGTTGCCTATGCTGACTCACATGTTAACACAGAAGTCGAAGTTCAAACATAATTTTATTGCTGGCATGTATCTCTTTGGTACTGAAGGCTTAAAAAATATCTTTTGAAAATGTGCAATGTTTAGGTACTGTATTAAACCTATCGAAAAATTTTAACTGAAAAAGACATGCTTCGTTTTGAATTCTAGTTTTACGTTTTAGTATTCCCATGTTAAACTCATCATCCATAATCCTATACGATAGAATTCAATGGAAAATTAACACAAAGATTATGACGAGTAAGGAGTACCTATTTTTTCACCCTAAAATATATGTGGAAAATACATACTTTATCATGCTTCTTTTCTAACTTTAAATGTTCAATCCATTTTAATAATTGAGTGAATCCATTTGCTTAACGCTCATTTGTGAATTTATTGTACATTCTGATGAGCAATTAAATCATGTAACAAAGAAGCAATTAAATCGCGTGACAAAGAAACAATTACGCTTTAACCGCCGAGTTGAGTAACTCAAGCCTATATAAGCCCAAATAATTCAGATAGAGAGTATTCTTGATTATTCGTTTCTTTCCAAACAACTATAGAAATATTTTTTAAAAATACACGTTACTTGCTTTGAATTCTAAAATTATTTTCGAAGTATGAAGCCTCTTTGGCAAACATTTATTGATTACAGTACAGTTCAAACCTTGACAAATGTATTAACTACTCTCGTATTTATTTAAATCAATTTTACAAAGTTCACTTGTAATTAATTTATTTGATGGTTTGGATTATACGTAAAAGTTCCATTTATTTGATGGTAGATATACTATGAGACCTGATAAAATATCGATAAAAAGTCTTTTGTTTCAATTTTTAAGTTTAAGCGACCTACAATTATTGTGGTCCCGTTTTTACACTTCAGTTAAAACGTGATGTCTACTATTACCCCAACATTATTACGATGAACCACAGAAGCATCTTGAGCAGTCTGAAGTGTTTCGGGAAAGCCAAGGTCAAAGTTTTATTTCCACACAGACAGAATTCTTCCACATATCACACATTAGCTCTCTTCAAAGTATCTAATTTTCATCAGTTGGTGTTAATATGTTTATGAGACCTGATAAAATGTCGATAAAAAGCCCCTTGTTTCAATTCCACATTAACGTTCTATATGACTGCTACATACGGCCGGAGATTCACTCTCTCCTGTCATCTGAATCTCAGAATCTTCATCATTATTGCAAACTTATCATATCAGCTCCCTGTGTTTGCATTTACCAAGTAAGCTGTCTTGAAAAAAAACCCTATCATGTTCCTGCCTAATCTGCTATCAGCAACCCGTTTCGATATCTAACTCATTTTTTTGCGTTTCTTCTCTGCCAACTTCAATTTTTTTCTCTTTCATAATCAATCATTATCAGTTATCAAATGTCATGTTATCAATCCTACGCTTATCTCAAATAATTTTTGCAATTTCACATAAAAATCATTAGCATGCTGCTCAAACAAACTTGTTGATTGAAATTTATCTGAATTAAAGAATTTAATTCAGAAGAAATTTATAAGAATAAACATTTAACTGAATTTTCTATTTTTTCTTGCAGGATTGGATGACCCGGAGATGGTGCTAGCGGAAGAAATCTATCCGCGATTTCCCAAAATGGTCATTGAGTTTTATGAATCCATCTATGGCTTTCCTTAAAATTTTATCTGTCCAATAAGATTACTTCTGTAATTTGCAGTAATTGTTTTCTCAGAATTAAAAGCAGATTTGACCATGATTACTACCAAATACAATGAATGACTTTTTAAAAACTTATTTCAAAATGAATATTCCATACAGAACAGTTCCTCTCATTGTTTATCAAAAATGCAATAAATACGTATTAACATTTAATCATAGAGTAGTTACAACAAGTTATGTGCTTTAAATCCTTTCAAAACATTTTCAACAAAGGAAAAACCCATACTAACAACATTCAACATGGAAAAACCTTTTGTCATTTATAATCATTATCACTTCATCACGTCAAAAACCATATTGCTCAGGAAAGCTAAAATGTTGAATCGATTTTGCTAAAACTAATTAATTAACTGTCGCAGATACAAAGAGTCAGCAAATAAACTCAAAAATAGGTGAAGACACAAGAGTTACGAACTAATTGACAATTTTTTAAAATTTACACAAGGTATGGGTAAAACGGGTGGAGGTTATCCCTACCTGTATAGTTTCATCAACATCCTCGCTTTTTCAATCACTTCTCCTAGTTGCTAACTAATCACACAAGACACAAAAAATTTATACATTAATTACTACTACCGATTCCTTATAAACTAATTGACAATTCGATTACTTCATAGGATTTTTAAAAATAATTATAACAATTTTGCTCTTTTTAGTTCTGGACGCATATCAAGGAAAAAGTGAGGGTAAAAACTGCCTTTATAAGTCATGATCATAATATTCACTTTGTCAACTACTTTTTCTACTTGCTAATGGAATACCAAACAAATTATAAAATATTTTTGTACATTACTACCAATACTATCCCAATTAGATTTAACTGTAACATAATGATAATTATAGTATACAAGTATGAAATTGTAATTTAGTACAAATATATCTTAAAAGAAAAACAAAGGAGAGCATCCAACTTTTTGAACCATAAAAAAGATTCAGACTTTTGCCTGCTGATCAAGGAATTCCTTTATTAAGGAATCGCAACTGAGGTTTGCTTCCGGTTCCCAAGTGGCTTTGGCTCTGCTGTGTCCTTTCCACTTGATAAGGAATTCTTGTTTTCCTTTCCGCTTCCGCATTTCCAGAATCATGTCAACCTACATAAAAACGGGAAGAGAAATTAATTGAGTTGCTTAAAAGCTAAATAAAATTATTTGAAGAAGGATTTTGTGGTAAATCTCACCTCATATTCTTGATCATTCTTTTCTTCATCTTCTTTGTCGAATTTTTTAATCAGCTGCTTGCAATTGAGGAGTCTCTCCGGCTCCCATGTAGACTTAGAGTTGGAGTAACCCTTCCACTTGACCAGGAACTCCCTTCCTTTCTTTCCCGTGCGAACATCCAACAGTTTCTCGACCTAAAGTGGAAATAAAGGGGAAGAAATGGTTACAAAGTTTAACGAAATCCATTGATTTGTTTTTTTATTTATTAAATGTAAACATGTTGTTGACTTGAACTGACCTCATACTCTTCCTTCTCATCATCTTTCTTGAATGCTCTGATGAGCTCCTTGCAGCTTAAGTTATTTTCAGGCTCCCAAGTATTATTGGCTTTGGAGTAGCCTTTCCATTTAACTAAAAATTCTCTTCCGTTCTTTTTCGTACGGACATCGAGTAATTTTTCCACCTGACATACAAAAAAGTACATGAAAACATAAGAAATAATAGTTCAGTAAAAAATGTTGGGTTTTCTTTCATACCTCGTACTCCTCTTCCTTCTCAGTGAACGTTTGGATCAGTTTCTTGCAGCTGAGATTTTCTTCGGGCTCCCATGTCGCTTCGTTTTTGCCGAAGCCTTTCCATTTTACAAGGAACTCACGGCCACCCCTTCCACTTCTCATCTCGAGGAGCTTGTCAACCTTTAGACCACAAAAAGAAGGTGAATGTTTACAGTTGAGTTTATTATTTTAAAACAACACAAATATCAAAAATGGTTTGTAATATTTAAACGTACTTCGTATTCCTTGCGTTCCTCCTCGAACTCCTTGATGAGCCCCTTGCAGCTGAGATTTTCTTCGGGCTCCCATGTCGACTTGGATTTATGAAAGCCTTTCCATTTCACCAAGTATTCTTGAGCTCCCCTTCTTTTCCGAGTGTCAAGAATCTCCTCCACCTAAATTAAATTACGAGGCAGTCAGTGCTCAGACCGTTAATTAACGGCCCAAAATACGTTTTTCTTGGAAATCAATTTTTAACAAAATCTGTTGACACTTAAAATTAGTTTAAATGTTTTACATTTTTCTTAAGCAAATTTAAAAAAAATTGACCGTGGCATCGTGGCAATTCTATTTTACCTCTCTCGGGTATGTAGTAAACGATTTATGAGAATGAAATTTTATAAATACAAATATTTTTTAATTACTATGATATGATTTTCTAAAAACATATTTTTATTATTAGTTTGACTATCAAACATGTCTAGTATTTTAAAACTTCATTTAGTTTTTTAATTCAATGTTGTTTTTTTAGGACCGTTAATTAAGGGCCCGGGACCGTTAATCAACGGTCCTACTTATAAATTATAACATAATCATACAATTGTCTTGTTATAAATGAAACTCTGTAGTGTATTTTATTAAGCAATGGAATTGATTCCTAAGGATGAAAATTTGTTCTTCTGGGGGGCTTGTAGAGTGTAGAGTGTAGTAAATTTTAAAAAAATCAATCGATTTATCGATATTGGATTTTAAATTCAATGCATATTTCTAAAGTTTTTGAGCTAAAATTAAAAAAATCAATCGATTTAAATGAAACTCAGTATCTAAAAGTTCTTTTTCATGTTAAATCAAGGTAGTTTCACTCGCATATTACAATTTCATTGCTTGTGTATCTTCGTACACTTACGGTTTATTTATTAAATACAACAGCCAAGACCGTTAATTAACGGTCTGAGCACTGACTGCAAGGATCAAAATCCAACTAAAAATTATTTGCATCAGTAATCCAAACAGAAATCAAGTTAAGTAAAAAATATCAAGAAAACTATTTGAACATTACTTCATATTCTGCATCTTTATCCTCCTCAGGTTCTTGAATTTTAACGGGCGATTTTCGAATCCTAGTGGAAGCCCTTTGAGAAGTGGAGGAGGAAGTAGCTTTTTTGGATGAGGCTGCTTTCTTGCTACTTTTGGTAGCTGCAGCACTACGTTTTCCTTTCTTTGGAGGGGGTCCATTCTCCTCTACATTTCCATTTTCTTCACCACCGTCCTCCTCCCTTTCCTTCGCATTCTGATTAATATCAGGTGTTTCCTGGTCACTCGCCACTTCCTCCTCCTCTTCCTCCCTGTTGCTAATCGTGGGTGAACCTTCTTCAACCATTTTCTGTCCAAAAAAAGTAATGAACAAGCCGCTGATCAAAATCATTTTTTAAACCCAAATAAAACTTTTCATAAACAAAAAACTAGTAAATAATTGCAGAATGCAGTATTCGCTTACTAAACACAAACTCAAACTTGATCACTCTTTTTAATAAACACCTACGAATTTTTTTTTTTAAATATGGTTTTGAAAGTCAAAAAGCCTTTGTATAAATACAGTATTTACCTTCAACTTTCGCACCAAAAGCCTTAAATATTTCACTTCCTGATGATAACAGCCACCAACAAAAACCGCTGCTGAATACGAATCTGAGATCCAAAATAAATTACGGCAGCTGTGATTCACATAAAATTGACAGTAATTATCATAAACACAAGAGTTAAAAATGATGTTGATGTTTATCCTGAAACAAAAAAAAAATTATTTTCCCACTTTATTTGTCAAAAGCACAGACCTAAATACATAACGGGGATGCAAGCGTCAAAAATACCGACTGCTTTTGGGTTTTAGTACGGGACAGAATGCTGGTTTGGAGATGGGATTTTTATGCTTGCTCGATGCTGTGCATTAAAGGTTGCCTGAGATGTTGACGAAAAGGATATGCATAAAGCCATCGCATCATTTAGTCCCACTCGATAAACGCAGGAGCTGCATATTGTATACCTAAGTTGTAGCTGCAGTCTACACAACACACAATCACACTTTTATGCCTAAATTTGGTGCAGGAAAAGTACACCGGGTTTTTTGTTCCATTGGCTCATTCTTGGTTACTTGGTTTGATGCATTGCATTGAACAAAGGGCGAACAAAGCAAGAGAAAAAAATCTCTCGCTTGTCTTTAGCACGTTATCATATCATTTACATCATATTGCATGTCATGCATTTGTTTAATACAAGCTTTTGAACAAGTGTGATTAATAAAAACATTTATCCCACTAATTACTATTACCCCTCATGACGATGATTATATGTGCACGTTCCAATGTGCAATACTTCCTTCAAAAACAAAATTACGTAATGAAAATTCCCATTTTACTCCCACAAAATCAATGTTGTTCCCATTACAACGAAAATTTAATCATGATTTTCTTACCTACCAACTACCAAATCAATAATGGAAACTATATTTTTAACTCAAACGATAAATTCCTGAGAATACGACCAAATACTTAAAATACTATAATTATAAAATCGCATTGGTGCAATTAGTAACTATTAGCTAAAAGCGTAATTTTACTCGTCATCATGAACATCTTCTCCTCCCTAGGAAAAAACGATGAAACCAATTAAAACCATATTTTGGAGAGACATAAATTAAGATTAATTTAGATTTTATATTGAATCACCTTACACATCGCCATCATCCTCTGAACCAAACTCCAAAGAACACTTGATAGGGTTTAGCCCGGGTATTGATGTCAACCTTGATCACCTTCACAATATCATGTGCGTCTGGGTTGGTGTTGTCACATAACCATGCAAAAATTCATCGTTGTTTGTCTGTGTCGTTGAGCATGGGTTGTGGAAAGATATTGATTGTCTTTCCAATTTATGATGATAGAAGGGCTCTGGCGCTCCCTTGGAATTACAAAGGAGATGGAGTGAACACAATCACAAAAAATTACATTCGGTTCAACTGTGACGAACCTTCTTGGGAACGTCTAAAATTAATGGGGGATTAAATTAATAAGGGTTAATTAACATACATATGGAGGGACTTGGTCTATTCTCTCCCTTTGAATCCGAGTCCATGAAAACGGACAATCATTCCGGTGTCTTGAATATTCCTAGTCGTTGTCCACATCTTTGGAGTTTGGCACCAGTCTTCCTTCTCATCATCAGTGCTTGCTTTTCTGATTGAATCGATTACTCTCTTCAGGTAAACTTCATCAGAGTAGTTGTTGAATGCCCCAACTGTAGCTCTTTATTAGCTTTAACCAAAACGCATGATAGCTAACTCTCCAAGTGCATAACCGGAGATTATAAATATTAAATTTTACGCATGAACAATGCCAGGAATATTTAAGTAGCCAATTGTTGAATAACTTTTATTTCCAATCAAGTTAGAATTTATACTGAACATGATCCGATTGTCCCTAATCTAAATATCTTTTAGATAATATCACATACCTTTTGCGTTACCAAAACCATGTGTAAATATAGAAGCTAAATTAAATTCTTTTGTATCAAATCTACATGGATGGATGAATCTTGTTTCTAAACTAAAATAACCAAAGACTGAAAAAGAATGAGGGGAAAGACAAAGATGTTATTCTAATGTTATTTCAATGTTGATCCTAGTACTCCTCAAAGCTAACTTCTAATCTTTCTCTCCGTTAGCTCCAAGAAAAATTATTACATCAATGTCTTTTCTTTCTCGTGACCAACTTCCTCCTTGAGCACTGAATCATCATCATCACATCTACTCAAAGGAAATACATTAGGTACTTTTGCGAGCTGACTTTCCTTTTTTATGCGAATGATCATCATTTTCTCAAAGTACTTCCATAAGCTGACAAGCTTGGGGGGGATTTGATAAATAAGTGCTACCAGATGCCAAACTGTTCACACATCTTTCATCAGATTTTGTGATTTCATGTGCTCATAAAAGTACCCCTTATTTCACTCTCTCTCTCCGATGAAGATGATGATGATTCATGTATTGATGTAGTTGGCTTTACATGTAGTGACTTTACATTTTTTACTTTGTTTATGCACATTTTTTTATCTCTAAAACAGATTGTCACAACCTCAACTATTCTACACCTAAATCACTGCATGATTATAAACAATAGATCTGTTCCAACGTAGAACTCTTTGATTAACTCACGATTTTGATTCTTTTTAAAGCACAACTTGATTTTAAATCTCGACATTTCCGAGCTCCCCCACTTCCACATTTTTCAAGTATTTTTAGGTAATCGTCTTCCTCGGCGTGAATAAGTGCCTTGATTTGTGCATATGTAATTGGCTAATGTATTATATAGCCCAGAATACGGAGAACTTTTTGATCACGATTGTAGTCCTCTCGTCAAAGTAAGGTTGTCGGGCAACTTGGTGAATAACTTTGGACGTCCCTTTGTTGAGCTTTTCCAACTTCATTTGCCATTTTTTAGGTCACTGAGCGCTTTCTACGAAGGCATTTCTGGAAATGTCCGGTCAACTTTGATAACGCTTATATCAAAGGGGACTTCCTCAAATACTATGTTCTGCATATCCTCTGAAAGATAAAGATTATGGCTTTTGAATGGTGGGTTGCTTGTAGTAGCATTCATTTGCTTTGTAGAGTTAGAGCTGGAAACGTAAACGCGAATATTTTTTACAACGCAAGATATTCGTGCACAGATGAAACTGCATTTTTGAAGAGCCTTTCTTCGCCCTTAATTAGAAAGGAGCTTCAAAAAGATGGTTTTGATCCATTGCCAGTGCGATCAACTATTATGGAGTGGTGCAAGCGATTTCGTAGTGGTGACCCATCGCTAGAAAACAAGACAAACCCAGGATGACCTTTAAGTTTGACTGACGACAGATATGTAGCTAAAGTGAAAGATGTTGTTGAAAAGGACAGACGACTCCTGTTGCGGGAAATAGCGGAAAAGGTCAATATAGGTGTCATGACAGTGTGGAGAATTATACATTTGACTTTGGGTCTATCTCTTCGCTATGCAAGGTGGATTCCCAAACTGCTCACACATCAACAAACGAAATTTAAGTGCAAACAAATCCAAGAAAATCTCAACCTCGGTTCTCAGGATAGAGATTTTTTCTAGGGCAAGGTGTGACTGGGGATGAAAGTTACCTTCATCCCTATCAGGCAGAGACTAAAAGACAGTCATCACAATGGCTCCCAGCTGGTTCACAACCCCCTCTAAAAACATGTTTAAAAAAGTGTATTTTCATAGCTTGGACGTAGAGGCCCAGCATTCTTCTCTACTGGCATCTCGGCTCTTGAGAAAAGGTGGAAAAATTGTGTGCAAGTTGGGGGAGATTATGTAGAAAAAATCGATTGAACATGTCAAGTCGTTATAAAATGAGAGCAAAATAAAGTTGACCGGACATTTCCAGAAATGCCTTCGTAAGAGGCTTTTGGCTCCTGTTTGTAGCCTGGATTTTAATTTTAAGGAGTTGACTGGGACCAAGACAGTTGAGTCACAAAAGCTCATCTTGACTGCTGAAAAAACAAAATTAACCAAAAATTAGTAAGGCGAGCTATTCCTAATTTATGATATTCCAGTTTCCACCCGCATTTAAAGAGACAAAATGTTTGCTATATGTGGAATTACCTAACCCTGAAGAGAAAAGGGTTGCACAACTCAAGTTACAGTAAATAATAACACTTTTGTAATTGTACATCCCAACAAGATAAACTTTAGATTTGAAAAATAAATTTTTACTTACTATATTAAATGGGATTCATTCCCAATTTAGTCCTCATCACAAGATAATCATGGATGTTTGGAAGTACCTAAAAATATCTTTGTTCACTTCAGAAGATGGCAACACATTGTGAGTTGACGAACGAGCTAACATAAGGGGTCAGCTACCAATAAGCCAGTACCAGGAAAGGAGAGAATATATCATATCTGGAGTTTTTGGTAAAGTAAGTGAAGTGAATAAAATTCTAGCCTTCTCTGATTGCAAGCAATGACAATAGGAAATATAAGTATCACTTTGGGGATTGTGATGTGATATTGAATATTGTAACAAGAAAATTTTCAGTTTGGGCATGAGTCCGAGTCATTTGTATGGCCTTTGCGTGTAAAGCATTTCTTCCAAGTTCATGGAATTTGGGATTTTAAACATGATATCTCAATACCTGCTTCAACTACACTCCACCAAGGTGCACGTAGCCATTTCTGATTACCAAATGATTAGTCAATCCTTTTTTGCTAAAAATCAATCATTTCTTTTGCTTCCCAGCCCAAATTGTATGAAGCTGCCTTTCTTACTATCAATATTCTTGAACTTGAGTAGATTTTAAGCTACTAACTAATTACAAGTTTGTTGTGCTCTTCTTTCTACAGTCAGCATGATTCAATATTGGCAAAAAATGAACACGCACAAAATATTTTTAATTTTGAGATCACAGCAAACAACGTAAAGCTCCAAACTTTCAGTTTGCTTGCTGGAAACGATTGACTGAATTCATAAATTCATGAAACATGATTTTTTTTCAAACAATTTGAGTGCGACATCACAGAAAGTTGAGTTGGTTACTTACAAAACCACTGCAAAAAGTTTTGTACCTACCTATCAATAAGTTTTCGTAGTGTAGTGGTTATCACGCTCGCTTCACACGCGAGAGGCCCTGGGTTCGAACCCCAGCGAGAACATTTTTTGCTCCTAATATTATAAACAAACGTCTCATAAAATACTTGTGATATGATTGAAACCTGAACTTGACATGTGAAGTAGGTTTATAAAAAATTATCTAGCAGTCACTCGGTTGTAAAAAAGCACATTTTTTGTAATGAAACTGTTGTATTTTTTTATCCATCACCAAAAGTGTACAAAATATTTTAGACCTCTTTGATTTAGTACCTTGTACAAAAATTGTTACGCATTTTTGCAAGAAGTAATATTTTTATATTGAAATCTTCTTCTTTTCAGAAGCATGTGAGTGATGTTGGAGCATTAGCTGGAACCAGAGATTGGTAACTGGAAGGTTTTAGTTACAAGTTAAGTTACAGTTACATTTTGTTACAAGCTCAGTTACAAGTTACAGTTACAGTTACATTTAGTTACAAGTTGCAGTTACAAGTTACAGTTACAGTTACATTTAGTTACAAGCTAAGTTACAAGTTACAAGTTAAGTTACATTCAGTTACAAGCTCAGTTACAAGTTACAGTTACAAGTTATGTAACTTAACTGTAACTTAACTTGTAACTGCAACTTTTCAATAAGTTACCCATCTCTGACTGCCAGATACGCCCTGAAAGAGTATGGATACATGCTACTGGACCCAGCTACAATTGCAGCCTTCCAAAATAGCCAATTTAAAATTGAAATTATAAAGAATTCTGTCACATTTCTGTCTGTCATACATTTTGTAACAGCCTCAGTTACAAGTTACAGTTACAGTTACATTTAGTTACAAGCTCAGTTACAAGTTACAGTTACAGTTACATTCAGTTACAAGCTCAGTTACAAGTTACAGTTACAAGTTACATTTGGATACTCGATCAGTTACAAGTTACAGTTACAGTTATGTAACTTAACTGTAACTTAACTTGTAACTGTAACTTTTCAAAAAAGTTACCAATCTCTGGCTGGAACTAACTGACGCTTGAAACCCCTCCATCAGCATCCCACAATTCCTTTTTAACAGTGATGATGATGATGGAAGAGTTGAGCGAATCTTTATTATTGATGGCAACAAGATCACCAAGAAGGATGATAATAAGACAAGGTTACAGCTCCATTATTACCTCTACAACCACTGGAACCATGCAGGGACAGAGCTATCCAGATTCCTTGAGGTTATCTTCATATTGAAAAATTGTGTTTGGGATGCTTCGTGAAAGCCAAAAGAGTGGAGTCTACCTGGACATTTCTTAAAAATCAGAAGATGGGAGCAAGTGGGAAATGGACTTTAATACCCACCCCACAACATGCATGGAATGCATCTGATGAGTATCATAATGAGTCTACCAATATAATGAATACAACCGTCCCTGACGCGCAAAAAGGTAAGTAACCTGTCAGATCACGATTATCATAAACTTTGTATGATGATAATGGGTCTTTCGCTTTTGGTTGGTTGGTATGCTTTTGTTAACCATTCCAGTAAAAAAAACTTAGCATTTAACATTCTTAAGACAGAAGGAACATTTTGTTTACTTTCAGAGCAAGATCCTCCCAACTTTCAACCTCCATCAGAGGAGAACCCGTTACTTCTCGTCAGAAAATAGAATCAAAGCGTAGAGTGACTAGGATAATTAAAGCAAAGAAAAGAACAACAGTCAACTTTTTTGCATGTCTGTTCTAGGCGTACATTTGCATAAAAACCAAAGTAGTGAGAGGAAGGAGAAACTTAAAATAATTCGTGAGTTAACGATTACACATTGTCAACGAAAGCATGTGCAGCAGGACAGACGCTGGTGAACATCGAAGGGTAACAGAAAAATCATGGTAAAAGTCCTCCTACTGCTCCATTACCTGAAAGCAATCCAAAATAAAATTTCTAATTTTCTATTCTTTCCTACCATAAATAAATTACGGTAAAGGTTGCCCATTGGGGGGAGCAGGAAGGGTTAGGTGGAGATGGGTGAGCTCACTTTTGAATTTAAAAAAATTAACGCTAGGTCTCTACTGATGACTTATCGATGCTGACTCTCATTTATTGACTTTCCTCTCCTCAAACTATAAACCACAGTGAGAAAATGGTTGTTGATTACATTTCCCGTTAACAAAAGGTATCACTGACTTGTTAATTATTAGTCGACTGGTAACTGCAAGGACAAGTAAGAAACGACTTCATGACAACTAAAACATCTCTCTGGTGCTCGTGAAGGTGAGCACATCTCACTAAACATTCGTTGATTTATGCATATAACATACACTCATACCACCGTTCATCCTTTTGGTTGCTTTTGATTTTGAACTGACCAGGTGGCTGGCTCGTGAAATTGAATGAGTTTTGTTGGACAGGCAAGTAGATAAGAGCAGCAGAGCTATGTGATTAGGTTTAGAGATACATGCATATGCCAAGAATTCCAGTTTTTATATGTATATAAAATCCAAAAAATGTTGTGTAGTATATTACCGTATTGAGGATAGACCTATACCAAATTCAAAGCTCAACTTTTTGCTGCTGGAAGAGATGCATTGCTCCTTCCTACCATCATCATCATCATCATCATCATCATGCCGTAGTCTACAATTGTGAGGATGGACTGACAGCTGAGCAATAGTTTATTTTGTGTTCCCTTTATAATTTGGACTATCAGCTAAATAATTTCTTGAAGGAGAAGAAAACACTGTGATTTAACTAATTTTTCCAAAAATGAATGCCATGTCGGGTGCTTTGAAGGTAATCAGTGATATTTCAGTTTACAAAATAAGTAATAAAAAATAGGAGGAAATAGTCCCACACACGTTGTTTTTTTATTTCTGTTGATTTGAATATAGGGCATGGTAACACTCGTCACCGGTGGAGCATCAGGTTTAGGTCGTGCCACTGCCGAGAGGTTTCTCCGACAAGGGTCAAAGGTGATAATTTGTGACATCCCAAAGTCAAAGGGAGAGGAGGTTGCCAAAGAACTTGGAAATGATGCAATATTTTGCCCTACAGATGTGAGTAATTAGTAAATTGTTTTAGTAAGTGTGTTTTCCTTTGTTTCTTGGCGGGGAGAAGATGAATACTATTATTAACTAATTTTATTTTATTCTCCTTTCAGGTACGACAAGAAAAGGATGTGGAAGCCGCATTGTCAGCTTGTAAAGACAAATTTGGCAAGTTGGACGTCGTTGTAAATTGTGCAGGGATTGGAGTGGCCTTCAAAACTTACAACTTTAATAAAAAACTTCCCCACTCATTGGAAGACTTTCAAAGAGTGATTGATGTGAGTTGTAATAAATATCCTTATCAACATTTTTCACACAAAATTTTTAAAGAAAGGAAAATAATCGTCATGGTTTACTGATTACTAACGAAGCTTTGCTGTAAAAATAGGACTACAAAACCTCTTTTTTTATGTCATGCATTATAGCAGTGAGAAATGTGAGTTTTTGGTGATTATAATCTTCGTCGTTGTGGCTTTTAGTTTAAGAAAATTATCAGGAGATTTTGCAATCGATTTATATGTTTGTAAAACCACGACAAACCAAATAAGCCGGCTGTCATTATTTCTTTGATGTTTGTAAATGTTGTATATGAGTAAAACATTTTCTTTACTCGTTTTAGACCAGGTTTACAACGCTGGAAAATAATTGAGGAAAAGAGGCATGTATGTATAAGCTATTTATGATAAGTCAAGTATTTTCTGTTTTGTTTTAGGTAAATGCCGTTGGAACATTCAACGTGATTCGGCTCTCTGTCGGCCTCATCGGGGATAATGCACCCAACACTGATGGTCAGCGAGGGGTCGTCATCAACACTGCCAGTGTCGCCGCCTATGACGGACAGATCGGTCAAGCAGCTTATTCCGCGAGTAAAGGAGCCATCGTGGGGATGACCCTCCCCATCGCAAGGGACTTAGCTTCCCAAGGAATTCGTGTTTGCACTATTGCACCTGGCCTGTTTGAAACCCCGTTGCTCATGTCCCTTCCCGAAAAGGTTAGGAAATTTTTGGCCACAACGGTGCCTTTCCCACCCAGGCTCGGGTTTCCGGATGAATATGCTCATTTGGCAGAGTCCATCGTCCTCAACCCCATGATGAATGGAGAGACTGTTCGTCTTGATGGTGCCCTTAGGATGCAGGCATAATCAAAAGCAGTAAATATCATTTTACGATTAGAGTAATGATGATGCTGACTTGACATGATGACATTTAAAAGTGCAAAAATTAACAGATTATTTTGTAACTTGATATTTTGTGGAGAAGCATGAATAAAGATAAGTTTCAATCACCAAGTTTTTTTGAGCAGGGGCCAATGCTAATGATTTTATGTGAAATTGCAAAAATTATTTGAGATAAACGTAGGATTGGTAACATGACATTTGATAACTGATAATGATTGATTATGAGAGAGAAAAAAATTGAAGTTGGCAGAGAAGAAACGCAAAAAAGTGAGTTAGATATCGAAACGGGTTGCTGTTAGCAGATTAGGCAGGAACATGATAGGGTTTTTTTTTCGAGACAGCTTACTTGGTAAATGCAAACACAGGGAGCTGATATGATAAGTTTGCAATAATGATGAAGATTCTGAGATTCAGATGACAGGAGAGAGTGAATCTCCGGCCGTATGTAGCAGTCATATAGAAGGTTAATGTGGAATTGAAACAAGGGGCTTTTTATCGACATTTTATCAGGTCTCATAGTATATCTACTATCAAATAAATGGAACTTTTACGTATAATCAAAACCATCACATAAATGGAACTTTCACTTATAATCAAAACCATCACATAAATTAATTACAAGTAAACTTTGTAAAATTGATTTAAATAAATAATAGAGTAGTTAATACACTTGTCAAGGTTTGTACTGTACTGTAATCAATAAATGTTTGACAAAGAGGCTTTATACTTCGAAAATAATTTTAGAATTCAAAGCAAGTAACGTGTATTTTTTTAAAAATATTTCTATAGTTGTTTGGAAAGAAACGAATAATCAAGAATACTCTCTATCTGAATGATTTGGGCTTATATAGGCTTGAGTTACGCAACTCGACGGTTAAAGCGTAATTGTTTCTTGGTCACGCGATTTAATTGCTTCTTTGTTACATGATTTAATTGCTCATCAAAATGTACAATTATTTATAAATGAGCGTTAAGCAAATGGATTGAACATTTAAAGTTAGAAAAGAAGCATGATAAAGTATGTATTTTCCACATATATTTTAGGGTGAAAAAATAGGTACTCACTACTCGTCATAATCTGTGTTCATTTTCCATTGAATTCTATCGTATAGGATTATGAATGATGAGTTTAACATGGGAATACTAAAAGGTAAAACTAGCATTCAAAACCAAACATGTCTTTTTCAGTTAAAATTTTTCGATAGGTTTAATATTATTTGTAGAGCTGTAAAAGCTTATGTGTGAGTTTAGTCACAGGGTAATCTACGTAAAAGAGATTATTGAAGTTGGTTACGTGCGTATCGCTGCATACATATCTCTCGACCCAGCAAACTATACACATATGCATGTTTCCTATTTATGTAGATTCAACTTTGTTCCCGTGCAGTACCTAAGCAATGCACATTTTCAAAAGATATTTTTAAGCCTTCAGTACCAAAGAGATACATGCAAGCAATGAAATTATGTTTGAACCTCGACTTCTGCGTTAACAAGTGAGTCAGCATAGGCAACTGTAGAAGTAAGTACATTTATTCATGCTATTCCGTTTTATGTCTCCCAATTCTTAAAATAATATTGGGTATTTTGCCAATGTCCTTTTGCTCCTCACCAGTCACTTCTTCTTCCACAATCTTGCAGACCAGTACTACTCTGAACTCTCTCCAAGAAATATACAAATTTATTGCTAGGAAACCCCACCCCTCCTCAGTTTAAACACTTTGAATATATCTGGCGAACCAAAAGTTTCCTCCGCAAGCGGAAAAACTACACAATTGAATATTTATTAAAACATTCATTTGAACAACAGCAACGCATTCCATCACCAAAATCAGAGTTTCTCACCCTCCACTACAGCACCACGTCTTCTATTCCAGTCAGAACTGAATCCATTACAGTTAAGTGCCTCAAGCTTCCATTTCACCACCACAACCTTGCCCACTCAGGACTTTTAATTTTAGTAGTTCAAATGACGGGGTAGTGTACCCCCTCGTGCAACTTATTTTTCTCCACCCCAGCAACCGCAAGAAATGACTCATTATGCTGCATCATTTCAGTCCACTCCAACTGTCGCTCAACCCCTGAAGCTGTGGTCCAAAATGCACATTTGCTTCCACAAAAAAAATATCTGCTGAAGAAGCACATGCAAATGAATGGCGAAATTGAGGGCCTTTGCTCTACAAAGGTAAAAAAGGGGTAGAGGTCCATTCTCACCAAATTGCGTCAAATCACGCAAACAAGAATTTAAACCGAGTTTCAGACGAGGTGGAAAACGAGATTATGAAAAGTGTTGCTGCATCTAACCAACAGTCTCAAGTTTTGGGTGAAATAGGGCAGTTGAAAAGTGAAACTGAACATTTAAAAAATCAATTGGTGGTAGAAAATTATCTTGTTTCATCGAGAACTCTTGAGTTGAAGGAGGAACGTGGGAGGTACTCAAAACTGGTTAAAAATAAAAAGAAGGTTCAAGTAAAGCTTGCGGAAGGGAATGAAAAGTGTGAAAATCTGGAGATTGAAAACATAACTCTCACTGAACAGGTTCAATGTCTGGAAAACAATGTTGGGCTGCTGGAGAATGAAAAAATAGCTCTTATTGAACAGGTTAAATGCTTGAAAAACAATTTTAGTCTGCTGGAGCATGAAAAACTAGCTTTGGTTGAACAAGTGCATTGCCAGAAAATTAATTTTGGGGTTTTGGAGAAGGAAAACAGCAGTCTGACACAGAAAATTGAACCTTGGAAACAAATACCAAGAAGCTCATTGAACATAATCAAGACCATCAGAAAATTCGTAAAATTTTGGAGCAGCAAAATGCGGAAGCGAATATCGGGCTCGTGGAGATTATAAAAGCGAATCAAGCTCTTAAAAAGAACGCCTCAAAATTGAAATCTCAGAAAGAACAACTAACAACAAAGTTGAAACAACAGCTATTTCACCAAATAGAAATGGAAAGCCTGAAAGGAAAAATTAACGTGTTGCAACAGCAAGCTTACAAGGCGTTAGTAGATATTCCACTTGCATGTCCTTCAAATAGACGAGAAAAACCAGCAATGAAAAGGAAAGTTTGTGAAAAGGAAAACTACAATGAGCAGGGGCAATTCAAGAACGTAAAGAGAGTTAACCATGTCGTGGCTGGGACAACAGAAGGAAGCAATGCAAGCGCATCAGCACACATACTAGTTGATGTGATGACCAAGGAGGAAACATATAACGTGCTTCCATCATCATCAAATGTTAGTAACAGTTCAGAACATGAACCTGAAGTTATTACTTTATCAGACGACGACGACTAAGGTCGTAGACATGAATGGTACTGTATGTTAAGAAAAATATAAAAAAATTTAATATCTCAATTTTAACTGACGCTAAACAACTTGACTCTACTACCAATATTGTTTCATACTTTGTTATTGATGGTGGATCTGGATGGACTAAACTCATGTGGACATTGGCTCATGGAGGTGAATGGTTTTATACATTGTTATAGATGGTGGGGATTATGTCGAAGGAAACGAAACTAAAAAAAATTTCACTGTGGTTAATATTATTTTCGAAATTCAGTATTTAATTTATGTTCACAGTATGTTTTCACTTTAAATATAAAAAATGACAAAATTCTGTTGTATTGCTAAGGTTTTTATAATACATTTTGAGTTAATGTTATCGTACTACATGTTTTTATAATAAATAATTATTGGTTAATCTTGCAAAAAATGTTTGGTTTGGTTTTGGAAGACTAGTTCACGATAGCAGTTGAAAACCTTTACAGCTCACTAGTCGTAAAAGAAGATTTGGGGATGATTTCGTGCATAAACGGACATTTTTTTAACTCTTTATGTATATGATCCAAATGATCTGCATTATCATAATACTCCTTCCATGCACCCCCTTCTCATAAATAGAATATCTGTTGAAAAAGAATGAACAACCGACAATTCGAGATGTAATGATCCGTCTTTATGAATCTATGCATTGATACACATTTAAGTACTTTGATACACCTCCTCAGTGATCCCTTCCAAAGATCGTCTCTAGCCACACACTCTCTGAGTGACCCTTTCCAACAAACCTCCATGAGTCATCCCCTTGTCAAAACCTTGTGATCACCTCCTCTTGAGTTTTATTTTTTACTTTAATAGGGTCAAAGTTCCCGCTGGAGTTATTCGAGAAACGTGAGAGTAGCGCACAGAAACTACTCGCTGCAATAGCTTCATGATGATGTATAACAACCATATTTTATTATTCAAACAAATATTTGACCTGAACTTTCAATCTGTTTCCATGAACTGAGGTGCATCTCAGAACTTAATCTCCGCGTTGACCTAAGAGATGGATTGAAGAAAACAGATTTCAAGTAAGTCAAAGCGTTCTCGATTTATCGCGCCTACGAATGGACAGAATTGACAAATCAGTTGCAGAGTCATGTGATCAACAACATTTCAATCGAATGAATAGAATTATTATATGGAAAAAGTTAACGATTTTTAAGGACCGATTAATCAATTTGTGCGTCCGTATTCGCATGAAATCGTATTACCTTAACAAACAAACTGGAGTTTGGGGTTTTACTCACAAAAAATAAATTCTACAGTAATTTAATTTTCAAGGAATAATTATCCTCATAAAAAATGTACTGTACAAATATCTTTCTTTAATATGAGAAAAACCCAAGATCACTCAATCAGTCAGCCATCAGCGTGCAAATTTGCACTCCACCTAAATTAGGCGTGCAAATTTGCACTCCAGGAGTGCATAATTGCACTTCACAAATTTTTTATGCAAATTTACATTCTAAAATGGCAAAAAGGGTTCTTTAATTATTGAAACACACAGAACCGCTCCTGGAACTTAATGGGGAACTGGTTAGTTAGAAATTGGATCACAAAATTTTACTTAAAATTCATAAATTAAGTTGTACTTTTTGTTCAGTATTCCCGCTTTGCCACATGTAAAACCTCATTTGCAACAAAGCACAGAAGATTTCATCACAAACTTATATTTATAATGCATGCAAAAAAATATTTTAGGCTAATTTTCACTTCTGGAGTGCAATTTAGCACTCCTGGAATGCAAATTTGCACTCCTATTTTAAATACATTGCTAACTACCCCGGTTTAAAATTTTTGGGAAGGGAAAAAATTGGGAATATTTCTTTGCTATATTGGGCTATTTTTAACGAAAGTGCCTTGAATTTACAACATTTCGATTCTCCGTTTAAGACTTTTGAAGAAAAATAACTTTAAAAATCGAAATCTCAAAATCCGCACGGTGAAAAGTTTCGAAAAATAATCTAGATTCATATTCAGATTTTTAATTGCCCGACCACTTAAGTATATGTTCGACCAAAATTTATTAAGTTTTTATTTAAAAAAAAATAGTGCAAATATGCACTCCTAGAGGACAAAAATACTTTATTTTGTCTAATTTATTACCATTGAGTGCAAATTTGTGCGCTGATCGCTCACTGTCAATATGCTTTCAGATAAATTTTCATCTGATTCAAAGAACAGAGGGATTTCTTACAACGAAAAGAAATAAATCAAATAGCTATGCTTTTATTTAAGTAAATAATTAAGCACCATATAAATTTACACAATTTTTTAAAGTAATTAGCGCATCTACTAGATGGTTCTAAATATCAATTAGACACTATATTTACAATCATTAAATAAAAAATGATAATAAATTATAGCCAACCTGTTACTCAATAATATAATTTCTTCTTTACTTACAAATAGACTAGTTTTATCTAGTGACTAGTGATACGTCATCTATTTTCCCATGAATATTACGTAACTAGAAAGAAGATCCATTACCTCAAAATTTATTATTACCCATTTGGTTTCTACTACAAACAAATATTTACTCACCGATAAACATACATTTCTCCTACATAATGTTTTGACATCAACAGCTTTGAAAAGGTGAAAAGCATAAGATTCAGGTTACCAATTTCAGTAGTACCCACTTGCCTTTATCAATCTAATATTCACATAATTTAACTCTATAAGTACATAAATAATTTTATAAACGCATAACCAATTGTTTAAGTATATTTGTATCAGAATTAAAATTGTGTACATATGATCCGTGTTGTGACAATTGTTGTGTAGGGGATATACATAAAACCAACAAATTAAAAGAGGATTTGAAGACACCTAATTTGGATTATTAGCAGTTAGTGTTTTGAATGTACCCTCAAAATACTTGAGATACTTACAAAATTTTACCTTCTCTAAGCGGTGACCAACTGACTTAAATACGAAAACGTTTAGAGTGAGAAAAGTCTACAGGGGACCCCGGAGCGGAATCTGAATCTGACGATGAATCTGATATTGGTGGGGAAGGTAGCATATTAGGAAGCATGGCTTCAAGGACGGAACGAAATGACAAATTTGGTACAATTGCTCCGTTTAGAACGCTTGCAATTGTGTCTTGGACCTAGAAATAGAAAAAGCACAAACTAGAATGGTATAATTAACATAATTGATTTTAGCAGGACAAAACATGACATTGACTTACGCGTTCTTCAAACTTGTCAGTTTTTTCATTCCTTTTACTTGTGTGCGGTACTGCTTCATTAGCGTTCTCTTTAACGTTGGTATGCCCACTTTCGGGTGATTTCACCAAAGAAAATGCAAACTGAGCAGCTTGCTTTGAATCTTGTTCTAACCACTCTTGATAAGTAGCTGAAGCATAGAGGTCATCCGTATTACTGAAAAAATAAAATTAATAAAATTTGAGGCAATTGTTTTAGAAGACTGGTTAAATTATCTATTTACCTTCGCATAATGGTCTTCAATTTTTCAGTAAGATTTTTCAATGAATCCACGTTTATGATGAACAAATAGAGCGCAAGCAAACCATTCATGGTGAACCATTCCTTCGGTTTTTATACAGGAGTCTAGCTGTGAGGATTTCTAGGCCGGAAATATTATATTCATGGGCTGCCATAATCAAGTCAAGAATCACTTGTTCGTTCCTTTCTCCAAATTTAAATTTTTGCCATACATGAATGCAATCATTACATCAACCGCTTCACCCCCGACGTCTTTCATCTCAATCCTTTGCGTTTGGGATTCCTTCATTCCGTTCGTCAGCATTCCAAACAGGACGTCGCTGTGCATGGCGACAACAGCTCGGTGACATCTAATCTCCTTGTCATTTGCAGCTACAATGGTGCAATCAGCCAGCGGCTTCCCATCATCATACAGTTTGTCAAGAAGTGTCCGCTCCAATTTTTTGGGATCTTCTCGCACAAAGTCTTTCCATTCCAGAATTACATAAAAGGTGAGCTGCGCACGTGTTAGTGCATGGGATCTGTAGTAGTCTACCATTTTCTCTATTCCTTTAAAGTTTTCATACGTTGGTTGTTCTTTCAGTTCCATATCTACAAAATCACAAAAAAAAGCAAATCGTGTTGAAACAAAAATTGTACTTGTAATCTTTTGAAACGTTGCAAATTACTTTCGACGCTGAAATCTTCGGTTTTCTCATCAACAGGCTCCCAAAAAGCAGGGCTCTCTGGATAACCGTAATAAATTCCACTGACAATGTTCCGCTGAGCCCTAAACTCTTTTAGGCTGCCCACTCTCAAAACAGGATTAGCTAGTTCCAGTCGCTCAGCATTGACACCAGCTAAAGTTGCCGATCGATACTTTCTCTTCATCACTTCGTAATATCCAGTTATAGAAATCCTTGCATCTGGAACGATGCAAAGAGCTTTTGAATGAATGGCTTGGGGAATGCTATTTTTGTATAAATGCGAGGTGCATCGTGAAACTGGTCAAACTTGCCGTACATCTCAATCTTTCTATAAAATGAGATAAACTAATTTCATTAGTCATCAACGAACATCCTAATAATACTTTAAAGATTGTGGAAGATTAAACTCAAAGTAGAATTAATGGGAATTGCCAAGGACGGGCTAAGTGATTTTTAAAAAATAATAATGAAAGTGACAGTATAAAATACTTTTTTAATTAAATTTTGGGGATAAAAATTGCCTTAACAAACCTACGGCTCAACTTTTTTTATTATTATTCTGTTGTTGTATCTAAATCGATATCCAAAGTACAATTAGAGATATCTAACATTCAAGGTTAAAAAATTAACAGAATTAAAGCAAAGTTAATTGCAAATGTGGCTGTGGTAGTCAGTAGTTTATTTGGCAGTCAGCGATCCTCGTGTAAGTTTACATTTTAGGAAAATTCAACTTTGTCGTAGGAAATCAGGTATTTTTGTCGTTCTGGAAAGCAAATTTGCATTCTTGTTTAAATAAATACCTTGGAAATTACGTAGGACATGTTTCCGAGAATTTAAAGTAAATCTAGATGATGTTTAGATTCTTTTTATTGTGCACATTTAAGTTTCATTGTGGGCAACTTGAGATTTTGTTTTTCAAAGTTATTTTACAAAAATGGAAACGCTGTAGAAACAATATTTTATAAAAATATAAAACTATTGGAAATACTTTTTAGTTATATTCCGCTATAAGTTTGAAAATTCAAATCTGAAAGTGCTCAAGGTAAAAATTTAAACATGCCCGGCAGGCAGTCAGCGTTCAGCGTGCAAATTTGCACTCCTGGAGTGCAAATTTGCACTCGTCTATGGAGTGCTAATTTGCACCCAAGGGAGTGCAAATATGCACTCCATCAAATTCAGGGGTGCAAAGTTGCACTCCTGGAGTGCAAATTTGCACGCCACGGTAGCTGGGTGCAAATATGCACTCCAGGAGTGCAAATTTGCACGCGAATAATAACAATAATTTAAAAAACAATGGTAATAATCATGTTGTACAAACAATACTACAACCAAGGTGAAAGAGTCTTAAAGGAGAACAAAGGGTGTACCAAACTTTTTGTCTCCGATTTGGCTTAAAATATAGATTTTAATGCGTAGATCACGAATCCGAAATCAGTAACCGTGTTTCGCGATTTTGGCGCCTCCCAGAGGGAAAAAACAGTTGGAAATGCATTGTCATCAGAATGCACTCAAAATTTTATTGTTGATACTACTTCACTAGCTGATTAACGTGGTGAAATTATATTTCAAAATTGCTTATCGTGGCGATGTCCGGAGGCAAAAACCAGCGATAAAATTGAATTTCCCCCTCTGGGAAGCGCAAATATAAAATGTTTTGAAAAATAATTTCACCACGTTAATCAGCTAGTCAAATAGTATCAACAATAAAATTTTTGGTGCATTCTGAGGAAAAAATATGTCCCGCGTTTTTTCCCTCGGGATAGCGCAAAAATCAAAATTTTTCAACAATAATTGGAACACGTTAATCATAAGTCACATAGTATAAACTACCAAATTTTGAGCGAATTCTGTTGAAAACAAATTTTCCACTGGTTTTCCCTCTGGGAGGCGCCACGATCGCCAAACACAGTTACTGATTTCAGATTCGTAATCTACGCATTAAAATCTATGTTCCTACAAATTTTTAGCGAAATCGGAGACAAAAAGTTTGTGGCACCTAGGTTACAACCTTAGACGGAGGGCACCCTATACCACAATATCTGTACTATCACGTGCTAAATGTAATTTTTTGTAAAGGAGTGCAAACTTGCACTCCTACGGATGCAAATTTGCACTCCTGTTAAAAATGGAGTGCAAATTTGCACCCCAAGGAGTGCAAATTTGCACTCTTTTACAAAAAAAATATATAGAAATTAAATTTTAAGATTTAAAAATTTATACATTATTTATTAAATTTTTATTGTTTTTTAGGGATTTTTTAAAATTTAAACAATAATTTTATAACTTTCAGTTTTCGAGAAACCTAATTTATGAAATAAATATTTTTTTAATTCGATTTCTCGAAAATGCCACGGTGAAATTTAAATTGCCACGGCCAAAAAATCCTAAATATCGTCTAGTTGCTATATCGGATTTTTATTTGCACGTCCGGCGAAGTATGCGCACGTCCACGTTAATTCAAATTTCAATTGTAATTACGGATGCAAATTTGCACTCCCGGAGTGCAAATTTGCACCCCTAAATTCGTTTTTAGCATTAAAAATATAGGTGGAGTGCAAATTTGCACTCGAGGCGTGCTAATTTGCACTCGAGGAGTGCTAATTTGCACTCCATGGACGAGTGCAAATTTGCACTCCTGGAGTGCAAATTTGCACGCTGAACGCTGACTGGCAGGGTAGGAACATGTAAAAACATATTATGGAAAAACAAAATGGAGAAAACATGTATTTACATGGAGAAAAGAAAATTCTTTTCTCCATGGATAAATGTTTTTACATGGAAAAATGGATAAATGCTGCTGGACTAATCAAAAACTCAGAAATAACACTCTGGTGAGATACGACTTCACTTATTTTGTCGAGCGTTGTGTTCTTTCATATTTTCTATAGTTGAGAATATACATAATACTGCGTCAATACTCGCTGAAACTTATAGTTATCGTTAGCATAATTTAATCACCCTATCTTTTAAAATAAATTCGATTGGAAACTGCTAAAAGTTATGATGGAGTATCTTAAAAATCACTGAAAAGGAGTTCAGTCTTGCTACTCCGAGTATAAATGTGCATTTTAAAAGTATTATATCCATTGTAGAGTGTCTAAAACATGCGAACGGAGTTTTTCCATGTATACAAGTATTTCCATGTTTTTATTATTTTTTACATGGAGAAAAGCTTTTCTCCATGTTTTTATCCAACCCTGATGCCCGGTAAAAAGATTATAAAAATCATCTACATTCGCTTGCACATGTTTAATTGCCCACCCACATTGCTCATTTTCGACAACGATTTCTAAAGATTTTATTAAACAATAATGCAAATTAGCATTCCGGAAGTGCGAATTTGCTCGTTGCTCGTTTGGAATGTGAATAAAATGTAAAAAAAACGATGGTTTATGAAAACTTCGGTAAAAATACATTTATAAACTTGCATTTGATATGTAAACTTTCAGAAATTACCAATATTTATATTTCATATTAAAAAGCGCTTCGAATGCTCACTCCCAGTAGTCACCTAATTAAATACTAATTTTAATTAAAATTTATACAAACTTACTTTACATAAATATTTTAATAAAAGATACTGTTTCATAAATACTTTCATTTAACCCTTTCTTGTAAATTGATTGTACTTACGGATTGTTATCAACAAGTTTCTCAGCTTCAGCTATGACCTCGGAAATTTTAGCAATTTCCACGTTATCGTAACTCTCGCCCCGAAAACCATTTAATTCCCCAAGTTTTGGAGTGAACAGCAAGACCGACTCAGAACATTTGGTGAGAGGGGTCCCAACTACCATCAAAACGTCAAAATTATTCATTTGTCAACATAGCTCGTAATCATTGTCAACAGCAGAACAATTAGACATATATGCTTATGAAAAAGGTTATTACCAAACTTGAGCGTCACGCGACCCATTTACTTTATGCAGTTTTGAATTATTTTGAGCGCGAAAATTCAAAAATATTCCTATTCATCACCCAGAATTCTTATTCATCGCCCAGATTTTCTATTCATCACCCAGCATCCCCTATTCTCCCGTTTGCGCCATTCAGCTACGTATCTAGGTCTGCTTACCAGCAGTTTATTATTATTATTATTTTTCTTCTTTTATCACTTTACACAAAAGGTAAAGTAATGAAATTTGCTTCATATTTTTCGAAGGCAGTTTTAATTTGCCCGTATGGTAAATTCTGAGCAATTCATTACATTTGGAAACCAATGGATTCCAAAAAAGAGACAGTCGTATACGACTGAGTATGGATTCACTTGATACCCCAGATCCTTCCAAATGCAGCACAGGCGAAACGTTACTAGCTAGAAACTTGGGATAAATACAAAATCCGTAGATATTGACGTTCTGCATAATCTCCAGTATCAAGTGTCACCATATGTAATGTAGTTTTAAAATTCTCCATGAAAATCATGGATTCCAACATGATCCTATCGGGTTTAAACCCGTGTGGTTAGAGAATAACAAAACCAATCGCTTAAAGAAAGAGCTTTTCCCAGAATGCCATAACAGAGCTTTCATTTGCACATATTACATTCCTTCTGTGTGCACTCCCCTTCAATACTATTGAGCCCAAAGGTCAATGAAAACTGTGTGCTTGGTTTAATTGATGCATTATACGAATTTAGGACATATTCGGAGTAGTAATTAGTGGAATTAGGTATAAAGATGAAAATAAATGGTTTCAAATAAAAAGATTAAAATAAAAGAGTAAAACAATTGAGAGTCAAACGCAGTCTGATTGCGTTCAATAAAATAACAATTATGATTCCTGCTTCCGGCCTATTGTATTCCCTGCATATTGAAAGCAATCAGACTGCCTTTGACTCTCAATTTTTTTTACTTTTATATTTCCTTGACTTTTTTTATCACCCTTTAAGTAAAGTCATTACAACCATACTTCCCCCAGAATCCGAACACCTTTGAAAAAAAAACACTTTATTTCCCGAGAGCATACGAGAGTTGAATGCATGCAAGCAAAGCAAATTACTTTCTCCTTTTACCCATATACTTTGTTTTAATGTTGTCTCCAAGCTATTTAGAGTCAACAACTTTTTGGTTACAATCTAATCAAATACATCATTTGGTTTTTTTTTTTTTTTTTTATATATTTTCCCCCTTTAAACCATTTACTGCTTGCAATGTAATGTACACTGCCTTAGGTAATGATTTATTTTTTTTATTTTTTTTATTTATTTTTTATCACCCTTTAAGGAAAGTCATTACAACCATACTTCCCCCAGAATTCAAACACCTTTGAAAAACACTTCATTTCCCGAGAGCATCCGAGGGATGCTCTGATGAATGCACATACGTAAAGCAAACAGTTTCTACCTTTACCCACATGCATTTTTTGTGCATACTCCAAGCTGCGTGGAGACACCAACTTTTTCCATTCTTTTATATAGCTAATGTATCAAGGCTAATCAAATGCATGAATTGCTTACAATGTACACTGCCTTAGGTAATATTTTTTTTATCATCTATTAAGTTAAGTCATTACAACCATACTTCCCCCAGAATCCGAACACCTTTGAAAAAAAAACACTTTATTTCCCGAGAGCATCCGAGAGTTGAATGCTTACAAGTAAAGCAAACAGTTTCTTCCTTTACTGACTTACTTTGTTTTTGTGTAGGCTCGACGCTGCTCAGAGTGATAATTTCTTACACTCTTCTGTAGGTTCAATGTAATCACGTGTCGTATTTTCATGCTTGAAAGCTTTCTTTAAAGATGGTTAATTATGTGCAATATTTTTTTGAACTACAAATAAATTGACTAATTACTCTATCCCATTTTCCCTACCATTACTTTTCATGTACAATTCGGAATTTACAAACGTGTAACTATTGCAAAACCCCGTTAGCTAAAAGCTATCATGCTTCGAATTACAATAACTATATAATGCTAAACGTCAACATTAATTTTTTATGTCTAAATTATGAAAAACAGTCACGTGACCGTTATTGAAATCCTACAATCCCAGGTCACGTGACTACTTTAACATTTAGAATTTGGAAAATGACAGTCACGTGATTGTTTTGACATTTCGAATTTGGAAAATGACAGTCACGTGACTGTTTCGGCACTTAAAATTAGAAAATGACAGTCACGTGACAGTTTTGACAACCTAAATACGAAAATGACAGTCACGTCACGTGACGATTTACGAAATTTCAAGTTCGACAAGCAAGTCACGTGACAGGTTGGCAGAGTTTCTTGCCAAGTCCTGCAATTTAGCGTTTATGAGAAATTTGACTTTTGAGAAATTAAGGAAACTGGAGTTTCGAGAAATTAAGAAAACTGGAGTTTTTGAGAAATTAAGAAAAATGGGGTTTTTTGCGAAAACGGGAAATCTGGGTGTTTTAGAAACTACAAAAACCATGGTTTTTGAAAAAGTAAGAAAACGGGAGTTTTTGAGAAATTAAGAAAAATGGTTTTTTTTTGCGAAAACGGGAAATCTGGGTGTTTTAGAAACTACAAAAACCATGGTTTTTGAAAAAGTAAGAAAACGGGAGTTTTTGAGAAACTAAGAAAACAGGAGTTTGTTTGAGAAAACGAGAAATCTACGTTGTTTAGAAACTTTAAAAACCATGGTTTTTGAAAAAGTAAGACAACGGGAGTTTTTGAGAAACTCAGAAAACAGGAGTCTGTTTGAGAAAACGAGAAATCTACGTTGTTTGGAAACTAAGAAAACGGGACTTTTGCAACAGGCCAAGTTTTTGAGAAAACGAGAAATCTGGAGTTTTTGAGAAAACTGGGAAAAGTAGCGTTTCTGAAAAAGTTGACTTTTGAGAAACCAAGAAAACTGGAGTTTTTGAGAAAGCGAAAAAACTGGAAATTTTTGAGGAAACGATAAATCTGAGGTTTTGTGAAACTCAAAAAACTGGAGTTTTTTTTTGAGAAGCTAAGAAAACTGGAGATTTTTGAAAAAAACGAGAAATCTGGAGTTTTTGAGAAAACTGGGAAAAGTAGTGTTTCTGAAAAAGTTGACTTTTGAGAAACCAAGAAAACTGGAGTTTTTGAGAAAGCGAAAAAACTGGAAATTTTTGAGGAAACGATAAATCTGGAGGTTTTGTGAAACTCAAAAAACTGGAGTTTTTTTTGAGAAGCTAAGAAAACTGGAGATTTTTGAAAAAAACGAGAAATCTGGGTTTTTGAGAGGCTAAGAAAACTGGAGTTTTTGTGAAACTAAAAAAACAGGGGTTGAGTTTTGGAGAAACCAAGGAAATAGGAGTTTTTTGAGAGAGAAAACGAGAAATCTGGAGTTTTTGAGAAAACTAGAAAAATGGAGTTTTTGAGAAAGCTAGACAAATGGGATTTTGGTAAAAGTGGAGTTTTTGAGAAACTAAGAACAGCGATTTTTTTTGGGAATGCGATAAATTTTGGAAAAGCAAGAGTGTTTGATATAGGTGAGAAATTGGGAATTTCCAAGAATGTGAATTTAAAAATAAATGACCTGCAAAAGACTGCAACATGTCAAGCATTATTGTGAATGTTGAGCATAAATCAAACTAAAAATACAACTATTCAACGCACTACCCCGACCAGCCACAAAAAGGACTCAATGCAATCTTAATTACTTTGAACATTTTATTTATTTTTTAAGCTATATGCGTGTTTGGAACAAAACATTACTACTGAGTTTCAATTTAACAGAAAAATATTATATAATACATGAACACATCAAACTGTCAACCTCTTCTTATGTTACTTGTTACTATCATGTTATCAGTGTTGTTACTGTGCTCAATAATATCACATTATTTCTCTACTCCTGCATTATGAAAATTTGTTACTAATTGTGATTAATCTTATCAGTTTCCATGTTACCCCATTTGAAGGTAATAATATGTAAATTAAAATGCTTTTAAACTTGTTCTTTCCCATTTACCCATACAACAATAAAACAATAATGTTCATTGTTATAGTGTTAATATACTCACTACTTCCACAAATTTTTCACACTCTTGAATTAAAATGAGTTATGAATTCAATTATGTGGTATTGTCATTGATCTTGTCAGTTTCCATGTTACCCCATGTATGCAAATAAACATGTGTTTGAACATATTTTTTTTATCAAATTTTATGCAAAAAATATCTAAATTTTTTTGTTGTTCTTTGTTTCAAACAACAATGTTGATGCAAAGATTTGTCAACTATATTAATACTTTATCATGATCATGTGATGTACACAATAAATAACATATTATTATTTAATAACTACTTTTTTTTATTACCCAAGCAGAACCAGTTGTTGTGTTTGTTTTGTCCGTAGGTGTCCGTCTGTTGTTCCGTTATTGCGTAATTCTTTATTTCGCTGTATCTCGGAGGCGTTTTAACTTTTTCCAGTTCTGTTTTTTGTAATGAGTACTGACTATTGTTAACTTTAAATTGACGTTTCGGAGCAACGGTCACGTGACCATAGATACATATATTGCTACAAATAGAGTAAATTTGAGGATTTTATGCAGAATTAAATTGGAATTAGGTACTTTACTTCCTGCTGCTGCTGAGTTTTACAAAAACTAAAGTTGCATATGGGAGTGCGAGTCTTTGAAAGAGATCCCAGTTGCGTTGAGAGCGTGGAGTGGAAAAACCTTGCGCATGATAGTACAACGTCTTTGTATACATTTTCTGGTTTTGCTTTCAGTGCATTGGAGCTGAGCCGATAGCAGCAAGTGAATAATGTTGATTTAAAGGTGAGAAACATGGTGAGACTTGTTTGGACGTGTTGGTTCTTGTTTCTTTTCGTCCTAACTTGGTTCATGTTGGTACTCTGTTAATACCGTTGTGGATATGCTTTGTTTATGACCACGTTTCTACACGTTTGAAACCAAAACAAACTAAAGTGACTGGTTGGCTGTATTTGGATTTTGTTGTTAAAATCAGACAAGGGAAATGTGAAAGCAATATTTTACAAGTACTTGTGTTAACTTGGTAATAATTTAACTACATAGAAAGAACTCAAATACTAAAAAACCTGGAAGTGGTTTTTAAATTTGATTTAAACTTGCCAAGACTTTGTGATGACAAGTTTTGGCGCTCTATTTACAATTTCTTACGGTATTTACACCAACGGTCAAAAGTTGTCAGCTGTTTCGCGCCTTTCATGAAGGAGAAGTACAAAAAGTAATAAATGGAATTCTTGAGTAATATAAAGCTTTGTGGTATAGTATTTGTGCGCTTAAGTTTTGTTATAAAACGGGAGTACAAGTATTATATTTACAAAATTTATAAAAAAAAGAATTATAAAAGTTTACTGAATAAATACTTGATCCTTCTAGTTGAAAAAATGTTAAAACTATAGGGGGAGACTTTATGAATTTTTTTCCTCTGATGCTAACACTTTCGACGCCAAAAATAAAAACAAATTCTGTTGGTTAGCCGTGGATTTTTGGTTGGAACTTGGAATGTATATGCGGATGCGTATCGAGTCGATTGGTTTGGTAAGCATTTACGTACAAGATATACAGGAAAGTGACTGCTTTAAATTTACGTGTTGGACAGAATTTCCCTAAAATACTAGGGCAACACAGCTACGTCTCACTACGCTTCGGTGTAAAGGAGATTATGAGCTTTGAGTTGTTCCTTTGTAAGAATCCGAGCTAGTGCCGAGTATTGAAATCTGAAAGATTATATACAAGGCTAGGTTTGGTTGGAAGCAAAAGTTGTTGTTTCTTTGGGTGGGGTAAACTGATGCAAGAAACACCTTGGAACTGTTTACTTTCACACTAAAAACAATAAAAAAGCACGTTGTTTGTCATGAGCAACGTGTATTGTACACAAGGTTTGCTGAGAGCAATAATATTTGAGTTTTTGTAAATGTAAAGCCAAAAGAGCATAGTTGTTGCACGAGAAGACAAATGCAGAGAGCTTTAATGTAACCAAGTTCATAGCAAACAGTCTTTTTCTGTCTCAAATATGTTCGTCGAGCTTTTTAAAAAAAAAACACCATGTTGCCCCAGAACCTAAGTACATATACATAACTATATAAATGTTATGTGTACCAGTATTTTGTTGTTCTGGTATATTTTAACAGAGTAAGTTATCTGGTTGATCCTGCCAGTAGTCATATGCTTGTCTCAAAGATTAAGCCATGCATGTCTAAGTTCAAGCGAAAATAAAGTGAAACCGCGAATGGCTCATTACATCAGTTATGGTTCCTTAGATCGCACTTACTACTTGGATAACTGTGGTAATTCTAGAGCTAATACATGCGCTGGGCCCCAACCCTCGTGGAAGGGGCGCTTTTATTAGATCAAAGCCAATCGGGTCTTCGGGCTCGTTTTGTTGGTGACTCTGAATAACTTTGCTGATCGCATGGTCTCGTACCGGCGACGTATCTTTCAAGTGTCTGCCTTATCAACTGTCGATGGTAGGTTATGCGCCTACCATGGTTGTAACGGGTAACGGGGAATTAGGGTTCGATTCCGGAGAGGGAGCCTGAGAAACGGCTACCACATCCAAGGAAGGCAGCAGGCGCGCAAATTACCCACTCCCGGCACGGGGAGGTAGTGACGAAAAATAACGATGCTAAACTCATACGAGGCTTAGCAATCGGAATGAGTACACTTTAAATCCTTTAACGAGGATCTATTGGAGGGCAAGTCTGGTGCCAGCAGCCGCGGTAATTCCAGCTCCAATAGCGTATATTAATGTTGTTGCGGTTAAAAAGCTCGTAGTTGGATCTCGGTTTCGGGCGGGTGGTGCACCTTGCGGTGTTTACTGTCTGCCCGGACGATTTTGCTAGTTCGTTCATGGTGCTCTTAATCGGGTGCCTTGAGTGGCTAGCACGTTTACTTTGAAAAAATTGGAGTGCTCAAAGCAGGCGCTACAGCCTGAACATTCGTGCATGGAATAATGAAATAGGATCTCGGTTCTATTTCGTTGGCTTTCGGAGTCGAGGTAATGATTAATAGGGACAGACGGGGGCATTCGTACTGCGACGTTAGAGGTGAAATTCTTGGATCGTCGCAAGACGAACTACTGCGAAAGCATTTGCCAAGAATGTTTTCATTAATCAAGAACGAAAGTTAGAGGTTCGAAGGCGATCAGATACCGCCCTAGTTCTAACCATAAACGATGTCGACTGGCGATCCGTCTCCGTTAACTGAATGACTAGACGGGCAGCCTCCGGGAAACCAAAGTGTTTGGATTCTGGGGGAAGTATGGTTGCAAAGCTGAAACTTAAAGGAATTGACGGAAGGGCACCACCAGGAGTGGAGCCTGCGGCTTAATTTGACTCAACACGGGAAAACTCACCAGGCCCGGACACCGGAAGGATTGACAGATTGAGAGCTCTTTCTTGATTCGGTGGGTGGTGGTGCATGGCCGTTCTTAGTTGGTGGAGCGATTTGTCTGGTTAATTCCGATAACGAACGAGACTCTGGCCTACTAACTAGACGTTGGATCCCTTGTGGGTCCTTCGCAGCTTCTTAGAGGGACGGGCGGCGTTTAGCCGCACGAGATAGAGCAATAACAGGTCTGTGATGCCCTTAGATGTTCTGGGCTGCACGCGCGCTACACTGAAGGACTCAGCATGTGTTCCCTGTCCGAAAGGATCGGGAAACCCTCTGAACCTCCTTCGTGATGGGGATTGGGGATTGCAATTATTCCCCATGAACGAGGAATTCCTAGTAGGCGTGAGTCATCAGCTTGCGTCGATTACGTCCCTGCCCTTTGTACACACCGCCCGTCGCTACTACCGATCGAGTGATTTAGTGAGGCCTTTGGACTGGTCTTCGTTATGGCTTTCGGGTCGTGCCGGAGTACCGGGAAGATGACCAAACTTGATTACTTAGAGGAAGTAAAAGTCGTAACAAGGTTTCCGTAGGTGAACCTGCGGAAGGATCATTACCGTATATATGAAATAAAAGTATGTATTACATTACATTGTAATAATATACAAAGCCTCAAATTTTGTGGTTGTGGTACTTGCCTTTCAAAAGGATTATATTGCATCCATAAGTATATTTGTAGCTAGCAGGCAGAAAACAACTTTTGTCAGTTGTGTAATATGCCGGCTCAAGTCCTGTCGTACTGCCATTGTGCTGCGATGGGCAGCCCTGCATCTTGGCATGTAGCTGTGTAAGCAAACGATTAACAGCTCTCTGAAAAAAGGTAGGCTATTGGCCTTTCAAGATTTCATTCGCCTTTCAGATCTGGTTTGCTTATTGATATTTTGTACATCCATACAAGAACAGGGTGTTGAATAATATATATTATGCAATAAAACGCATATATATATATAAAGCATTTAACGTGTGTTTTATAAATAATCACCTAAATGTAAATCAAAAAAAAAAATTAACCTCGAGTGGTGGATCACTCGGCTCGTGGGTCGATGAAGAACGCAGCTAACTGCGCGCAGACGTGTGAACTGCAGGACACATGAACACCGACGTTTCGAACGCAAATGGCGGTCTAAAGTAAATTTTAGACCACGTCTGGCTGAGGGTCGGATATAAAATAAAAACCAAAGGCTTCAACAAGCCGTCATCGTCAAGCTGTGTAGCTTGATTAGAATTTGAGCATGTTTTCTGTGTAAATGTGCAAGCATTGAATTTTGCTTTGCTTTAAA